>JAJUBA010000520.1:600000-902582 GCA_029620275.1 Acrossocheilus wenchowensis
TAATATTCATTTGTTAACTCACTCTTCATAAAAGCCTTTCACCTTAAAGAGTAAAAGACTGTTTTTCTGAATGGCGGGTGTCATCTACTGGGTCACCTCAAGGGTGTGTCCTCGCTCCTTTATTATTTATCTTGTACATAAATGACTAGGGGTAGTTACAGAAGTAGGCATATTATAAAATTAACTGATGATTCTGTAATTGTTAGCTTAATGAGTGAGGAGGACTCCATGCAGGGTCCTGAGGTTGATGATTTCATTATGTGGTGTCAGAATGCTTTCTTAAAACTTAATGTTTCTAAAACCAAGGAGATGACTATTCAGTATAAGCAAACAAGCATTCATGGAGTAGGTATTAAGAGTGTTGAACAGTACAAGTATTTGGGTACTGTTTTGGATAACAAATTGTCCTTTTCTCACAATACTGAGGTTTTGTGTAAGAGGGAGCAGCAAAAATTATATTCCTTGTGGAAACTAAGGTCATTTAATGTGGACAAAACATTGATGTGCATGTTCTACAGATCCTATATTGAGCCACTGTTATTTTTTTCACTGTTGTGTTGGTTTAATTTTCTAATGGCGCTTTTCCACTGCATGGTACGACACGGTACGGTTCGGTTCACTTTTGGGGGGTTTTCCACTGGGTAGAGTACCTGGTACTTTTTTTAGTACCACCTCGGCCGAGGTCCAAGCGAACCATACCGTTACCAAAACGTGACGTAAATTTTGCTGATCACCAATTGGCCGGAGAAAATCGTCACTGCCTGCATCATTGAAGTTGTACACGAGACACAACAGACCCGCTAGATTTAAATCAGTACAGCCAGCGAAGGATCGAACGCAACTGTTTTGAATGAGCGCACCTTTCTTTTAACAACCAAAAAATGGCTGTTTCGTTGTCTGTTGAGGAAGTATAGACTGTTCTCTTGTTGATAGCCAAGGAGTGGATCCAGTGAGAGCGTGATGCATTGATGCAGAATTAAAAAAAAATTCAGGAGTCACGGCAGTAGAGGCGGCGCAACTATAACGACATGTGAATAATCACGCCCACTCTAAAGCAGTACTAAACTGCAGTGGAAATGCAAACTGAGCCGAACTGAACCGTGCCGAGCCGAGTCGTACCACGCAGTGGAAAAGCACCATTAATGTGAAAACAAGAATTGTCTTGAGAGGATTGTAAACCAGGGAAATTAAATAACGGGGGGGAAGCAGATGACTATGGCCCAGTTATATCATATGGCGCTTTTCCACTGCGTGGTACGACTCGGCTCGGCTCGTTACGGCTCTGTTTGCATTTCCACTTTAGTTTAGTACCGCATTAGAGTGGGCGCGATTATACGTCATTTTGGTTGCACCACCTCTACTGCCCTGACATCACCGTAAACGTGACACAAACAAATACACAACAAAAAATGTTCATTTTGCGTCACCCCATCAAGCTCTCGCTGGATCCGCAACTCAACTATCAATGAGAGGAACGTCTGTACTTCCTCTACAGACATGGTTTGGTCGTTTTAAAAAAGGTGTGTTCATTCAA
This sequence comes from Acrossocheilus wenchowensis, assembly GCA_029620275.1. NCBI lineage: Eukaryota > Metazoa > Chordata > Actinopteri > Cypriniformes > Cyprinidae > Acrossocheilus > Acrossocheilus wenchowensis. The sequence goes on from JAJUBA010000520.1 coordinate 601,535, forward strand.
ACAAAAGTTGCATTCGATCCTTCGCTGGTTATGCTGATTTAAATCTAGTGGGTCTGGTGTCTCGTGATGCAAGTACAATAGTTACGATTCTCTCCGGCCAATCAGTGATCAGCAGGGTTTACACATCACATTTTGGAACGGCTTGGAACCTCAGCCGAGGTGGTACTATAAAAAGTACCAAGTACTGTACCCAGTGGAAAACTCCCCAAAAGTGAGCCGTACTGAGCCATACAGTGCAGTGGAAAAGCGCCAATATACAGGTTTTAGGTAAAGCCCAGAGCATTTTGTTAGATGATTCCCACCCCATGTATCACAAGTTTGTCCTCCCTTCTGGCATTCGTTATAGAACCCCTATTAGTAAAACAAATCGGTTTAAACATTCATTTATCCCCTCATCTGTAAAGTTTTTAAATTTAAGGTACGAACTTTTAGGAAGGAAATGTATTGTGTTTTTGTTGTTTATGTGAAATGCTTGTGTGCTGCAACAAAATTGCCTTCAGGAAATGAATAAAGACGAACTGATCTGAACCTGCTTTCAGTGTGGAAAGTCTTTTGCGCGTAAAGGATACCTTGAGACTCACATGATAAAGGGGTCATCGGATGGCCATTTTCCACAAGTTGATACGATTCTTTAGGGTCTTAATAAAAAGTCTATAACATGATTTGGTAACAATTTTTCAATTGTTGTGTAAAACAACACAATTTTTACCCTGTCAAAAACAGCTCTGTTCACAGCAAGCTGTTTCGGTGCATGTTCCTTTAATTGCTAATGAGCTGTGTTCAGCCGCCTCTCGGTTCCATGACGCAACAATCCACTCTCATGAGACTATTAGCTTTAGCCGCATTTAGCTGCCAAACTCAGTAATTAGCACATTATTAGGAAAGGCGATTTGCAAAGATTCATAATGCAAAAATGTTTTCTATCTTCACTTCTTCTGTCGGTGAAGCTGGATCACAAATGATTTGCGTGAACATAGACGCATTTAGGTAGATCGGGGGCACATTCCCTTAAATGACGACTGCTGTAAATGACGACTGCTGTGTTAATATTTACATTCAATTCAAGTTTATTTGTATTCATGATACCAATCGTTGCAAAGCAGCTTTACAGAAAATATTATGTTTCTACATTATATTTAGGTGTAGGTTATTAGTGGTGACTATGGCAGAAATGTTCAGTAAGAACCATGCAGTTGGTTACCAATTACATGTAATCAAACAGACGGTGAACGCTATTAACTGTAATGATTATATGTTGCGATTAAACTTTGCAATTGGGATGAAACGTTTCTATTAAGCAAAATTTGGTAGTTTTATATGTTGTTCCAGGGTTAGTATCATCTGAAGTCTTCTGGGGGTTGACATCTCTTCTCAGGTGTTTGGTCATCTCAGATCTTTGTAAGGCATGGATTTCTTAAGATTGAATAATGCCATAATAAGTGGTTTACACCATGGTTTCCATACCGCAACATTTTTCAGGTTTTTGTTCTTTAAAGGATTAGTTCACTTTCAAATTAATATTTCCTGAAAATTTACTCACCCAAGAGTATGTCATCCAAGATGTTTATGTATTTCTTTCTTCAGTCGAAAAGAAATTAAGGTTTTTGATGAAAACATTCCAGGATTTTTCTCCATATAGTTAGCTTCAATGGACTCCAAATGGTTGAAGGTCAAAATTACAGTTTCAGTGCGGCTTCAAAGGGCTATAAATGATACCAGACGATAAATAAGGGTCTTATCTTATGCTCTGTTCTGCGATGTCACGTAATACGCAATTACATTGAAAAGGTCATGCTTGATGTAGGCGGAAGTACCGAGTCAGGGTTTACAAGTTGAACGTGGCCAAAAGTTTTGAGAATAACATAAATATTAGTTTTCACAAAGTTTGCTGCTAAACTGCTTTTAGATATTGGTTTCAGTTGTTTCTGTGATGTACTGAAATATAATTACAAGCACTTCATACGTTTCAAAGGCTTTTATCGACAATTACATGACATTTATACAAAGAGTCAGTATTTGCAGTGTTGGCTGTTCTTTTTCAGGACCTCTGCAATTCGACTGGGCATGCTCTCAATCAACTTCTGGGCCAAATCCTGACTGATAGCAACCCATTCTTTCATAATCACTTCTTGGAGTTTGTCAGAATTAGTGGGTTTTTGTTTGTCCACCCGCCTCTTGAGGATTGACCACAAGTTCTCAATGGGATTAAGATCTGGGGAGTTTCCAGGCCATGGACCCAAAATTTCAACGTTCTGGTCCCCGAGCCACTTAGTTATCACTTTTGCCTTATGGCACGGTGCTCCATCGTGCTGGAAAATGCATTGTTCTTCACCAAACCGTTGTTAGATTGTTGGAAGAAGTTGCTGTTGGAGGGTGTTTTGGTACCATTCTTTATTCATGGCTGTGTTTTTGGGCAGAATTGTGAGTGAGCCCACTCCCTTGGATGAGAAGCAACCCCACACACGAATGGTCTCAGGATGCTTTACTGTTGGCATGACACAGGACTGATGGTAGCGCTCACCTTTTCTTCTCCTGACAAGCCTTTTTCCAGATGCCCCAAACAATCGGAAAGAGGCTTCATCGGAGAATATGGCTTTGCCCCAGTCCTCAGCAGTCCATTCACGATACTTTCTGCAGAAGATCAATCTGTCCCTGATGTTTTTTTTTTTTTGGAGAGAAGTGGCTTCTTTGCTGGCCTTCTTGACACCAGGCCATCCTCCAAAAGTCTTGGCCTCACTGTGCGTGCAGATGCACTCACACCTGCCCGCTGCCATTCCTGAGCAAGCTCTGCTCTGGAGGTGCCCTGATCCCACAGCTGAATCAACTTTAGGAGACCAAAGTTTTGAGAATGACACAAAAACATCCTCCGAGAGCAACTTCTCCCAACCATCCAAGAACAGTTTGGTGACGAACAATGCCTTTTCCAGCATGATGGAGCACCTTGCCATAAGGCAAAAGTGATAAGTAAGTGGCCTGGGGAACAAAACATTGAAATTGTGGGTCCATGACCAGGAAACTCCCCAGAACTTAATCCCATTGAGAACTTGCAGTCAATCCTCAAGAGGCGGGTGGACAAACAAAAACCCACAAATTCTGACAAACTCCCCGCATTGATTATGTAAGAATGGGCTGCCATCAGTCAGGATGTAGCTCAGTAGTTGATTGACAGCATGCCAGGACGAATTGCAGAGATCTTGAAAAAGAAGGGTCAACACTGCAAATATTGAGTCTTTGTTTAAACTTAATGTAATTGTCAATGAAAGCCATTGGCACTTATGAAATGCTTGTAATTTTACTTCAGTATACCATAGTAACATCTGACAAAAAGATCTAAAAACACTGAAGCAGCAGACTTGTGAAAATGAATATTTATGACATTCTCAAAACTTTTGGCCACAACTGTACAAATACTAAGTCAAACGCCATTTACAAAAAAAACTTAAAAGGTAAAACAACGATGTCGGACGATTTCTTCTTTTTCTAGCTTTACGGCAGATCGCAGACTTATAAGTGCTGTCGGACAATTTTGAACTGTGAGGAGAAGATGAGATGGAGCCATTCGCTTCCGGCTTCGCTACTGTTCTTACGCTCTTACTTTTCTCTCTATTTATATACTTTTCTCAGATCTCTCTAAGATTTTAACTTTAGCAGATCAGCACAGTGCTCAAACAACACATTTTTTGGAAAAAGAAGACTCTGCCTCCCACTGCCAGCAGCTTACATTCCAGAGATGGGAAAACATAGCTGTCTACATTCAAACAGACAAGAGAAAATGCCTCTCGTGGAATCTACTTGCTGCATGAACTGCCACAGACTTCTACAAAGGATTGTGGTTCTTGAAATAATGTTATTTGCTGGACGTCCAAAACAGGCATAACACTCAGCATACAGCCGGTGAGTCCTGTGAATCTCAACAGTTTATACTAAGTATAGAGGAACAAGCCGAAACTGATCGACAGATTAATCGATGGTACAAACAGGGAGCGAGACCCAAAAGCACTCGAGACATCAGATTGTATCTCGTATTGCTGCCGTAGCATCCTCTACCCCAGATACGGCTATGACAAAGCTTGTAAACACTGGTATTCTACAAACCCCTATACATCTTGAAAACAGATTTGAAGCATTAATGAATGTGGGTGAGGAATCCCCAAATGTGATTGAACATAGATCGTATCAGCCAGCAGCTAACTTCGCTACTAACAGATGCTCGAGGTCGAGCAGACAGCGGCACTCAGCTCAGAGCGCAGCCGAGCACAGGACTCTGATAGTGGGTGACTCTATTATCAGAAACATCAGTAGCAGGACTACAATTACATGCTGCTTTCCTCAAGCAACCGTCTCTGATGTGAACAAGGAACTTCGGAACATTCTGATTCTCATTCATTCTCATTCAAGACTGCAAATCGAGTCATCATCAATGTGGGGAAGAATGATATTCGGAAAGAGCAGTCAGAACTGCTTAAGAAGGATTTCAGTGAACTCTCTGAAACACTTCAAAGACTTGAAGTTCAGTCGTTCATCAGTGGACCACTGATGTGCGTTTTAGACTGTTGATCATAACATACTTCTAGAGAGACTGGAAAACTGGGTCGGGCTTTCTGGGATGGTACTCAAATGGTTCAGGTCATACTTAGAAGGGAGAGTTTATTATGTGAGTATAGGAGAGCATAAGTCGGAGTCCCACAAGGCTCAATTTTTGCACCCCTCTTGTTTTGCCTGTATATGCTCCCACTAAGTCAAATAATGAGAAAAAAACCAAATTGCCTATCACAGATATGCTGATGATACACAGATTAACCTAGCCTTCTCTCCAAATGACTACAGCCCCATTGACTCCCTCTGCCAATGCATTGATGAAATAAACTGTTGGATGTGCCAGAACTTTCTTCAGTTAAACAAGGAGAAAACTGATGTCATTGCATTTGGAAACAAAGATGAAGTTCTCGAGGTGAATGCATACCTTGAGTCTAGGGGTCAAACAACTAAAAATCAAGTCAAAAATCTTGGAGTGATTCTGGAGACAGACCTTAGTTTTAGTAGTCCATATCAAAGCAGTAACTAAATCAGCATACTGTCATCTCAAAAACATTGCAAGAATGAGATGTTTTGTTTCCAGTCAAGATTTGGAGAAACTTGTTCATGCCTTTATCACCAGCAGGGTGGATTATTGTAATGGTCTCCTCACCGGCCTTCCAAAGAAGACCATTAGACAGCTGCAGCTCATCCAGAACGCTGCTGCCAGGATTCTGACTAGAACCAGAACATCTGAGCATATCACACCAGTCCTCAGGTCCTTACACTGGCTTCCAGTTACATTTAGGTTTGATTTTAAAGTACTTTCCCTCGTTTATAAATCACTCAATGGCATAGGACCTAAATACATTGGAGACATGCTCACTGAATATAAACCTAACAGACCACTCAGATCATTAGGATCGAGTCAGTTAGAAATATCAAGGGTTCATACAAAACACGGGGAATCTGCTTTTAGCTATTATGCTGCCCGCAGTTGGCTGATCTCGTTTCATTCTAGGCTGAGGACACTTTGAATACGTTCCAGAGGATGCAACCTCCAGTGGATTTGACCTCCGGAGGATGCAGTCTTCTAAATGAGACACAGCTCGAATCGCTCTCACGGTACTTTGATATCATACACTGATCATTCTGAGTAGCGCTGCTTCAAGTCGAACGCGCCTATTATTTCCCTATTATTTTGCTGTTTTAATGCAATTAAGCTAACAAGATGGGTGCCTGCAGATGCTGAAAAGCTTTACTTTCCCTATGTAAAAATAAGGGCTTAAATCCACCTTTCAAAGGTCTTAAAAATACGATGGAACTGACAACGAGAAGAATCGTAAAACTGTTAAACTCGGAGCATGTGAGACACACTTTGTTTTTACATTAGTGTAATCTCAAACATTTTGTGGGCAAAGGTTTAGCCTACCAGTTTTTTTTGTAAGGTTTTGAAAATGGTATTAAACAGTATTAAATGTGATGATCTGCAGGTACCTTGTCGACAGCTCATCAGATTCAGTATTTATAAAATCTGTAAAATAATGAAGAAAGCAAATGACAACAATGCTGTCAAAACGATCTTCTCTTTGTGAAGAAACTACATGCCTATAGACTGAAAAAAAGGAGCCTAATACACATGCACATGATGTTACCACTTTCACAAAATTGTGTTTTTGTTGTTTACAGTTGGTGTCCTTTTCAATAACATGCACTTTGAGTAGCGGAGGCACGCTACAACTCTATATTACGCTGTTTGAGGCAGCCAAATATGGACGGGATTCCGGTAAGAGAATCAGGGATTGGAGAAGAGATTCTTTACAAAGATGCATTTATTGAACAGTCTTTGGGTTGTCATCTGCACCAGTTATTCTTGGCAATGATATCTGTATTAATGGTCTAAAGGAACAATAAAGAAATATAATTACAATCATATTCTGAGAACCATTTAATGGCATGATAATCAAACATATGCAAATAAACAATGATTAGACACTCAAGTCTGCATCCTTAACATTATTAGCAGCCTAATAAATGCAAACAGGCATGATATAGTTGTGCAATGATGCGTTATTAATGTAAACACACTTGTGACGCAGTATAATAATACTGCCGATGCTAATACTGATTAGCGTGTTTTTCTACGGCGCTCAAAACTCGCTGATGGTATCCGCAGATAACGGGACATCGATAACATACATTCGACAAACATATATATGCAGATGTACTTAAATCAAGCCATAAAACGCATTATACAGAGCATAGAGCAAGCGTGCAGAGATGAGTATTCACCAAGCTGTCTTCCTGCGTGTCACACTATTAATCAGTTCATGTGGTCAACAACTTTGCATTTTAAATTCATGTAATTTGATTACAGTTACTTATGTCAATAAAATTACATTACTTAAGTTACAAATGCAGTGTTAAAAAAAGAAGTAAAAATCATGTTTTGCACGTCAGTATGTCCTTTAATAAATTACCGGAGAATACGAGCTAAAATGAGAGTCCTAAAACAGTTAGATGCTATGAAAGGTTGCATATTTCAAAATGTTGCTCTCGACATATTTTAGTCTGGCATTATAGATTGGGAAAAAACACTAATAAAGTAAAAAATAAATGACTCATCAGAATGAGATCAACCGCTGGATTAAACCGCGTCGGCATCACAGTTCAAAGCTTATTCCTCACAGCATGAGTTCTTTCAAAAACGTAAAGTAGCCGAAATTAACTTGAACCTTTCTACAGAGGTGACGCAAGCGTTTACATGTTCGCGCGTCTCAAGCATGGTTTTGCGTGGATGATTATCTTATAGCGCGTGATGTGCGTGGGCATGATCACTTTATAGGTGAGCTCAGATGGGAAAGACTGTACCTCGCATTGGTTTCATACGGATTATTTTATCAGAGAATATTTGTTTTCGACATGAGTTACTTCATTTAATAATAGTCACTTCAAGCTTTCTATAGATATACTGTATTTGTCATCTCATTTTCGTTCATTCTAGTGACTCGTTTAAGGAAGATATTCACAGAGACTGAGAATGCAGAAAGCGCACCCTATTTGTTTTATTTTACAAAACCAAAAAAAAAGTTTTATTGATATTGGGAGTGAATCAGGGTATACAAATAATAGGCCTACTTATGTATTTTTTTTTCAGTCAATATGAAATTAATGAAAGAACTATGAATTTCTCTTAGTGTATTTTTTAGGTTTGATAACTAATCCTTTAAACTTGAAAGTAAAGTAATTAATAATCTAATTACTTTTTAAATGCAGTAATCAGTAGTGAGTTGAGTTTATTTGACACCAAAAGTAGCATTTCACTGTTACAACCTTCTTGTCAAGGATAACACAAAGTTACAGTTACTTATTTCCATTGTAGTCCTTGATATAAAAAGAAAATCATAGTAAAAAAAATCTGCTCACTCCCATAAAATAACAAACTGATCAACAATTCCTTATTCATTTTAAGACATCCTATCTAAAGTGTCTCTTCACCCTTATTCTGAAACCCTCACAATTTGTTAATACCTTAATATCTAACAGCAGCATATTTCATTCCTTTGCACCTGAATATTTAAACAACCTTTGACCGTACAGTGTCCTGTATCTACATAAAATTAATATCCATAGTTCTCTGTCTGGTAAAATGACCATGTCTTACATTAACCCATGAAAAATAAGAATTAAAATAGGGCTCCAGTATATCATTAATGATTTTATGTACTATTTTTAATTTCTGTAATACTAATTTTCTTTCAATTGGTAACCAACCAAGCTGTTGAAAGTGTATATTATCCACACGACTAACACTGTAACAGGGCTGACGAGACGTGAGGATCCAAGTGCAAGCTTTTATTTACAGGCATGGTCATAAATACAGGCAGGGTCGAGCAATGGCAAACAGGTATGGCAGGGACAAGACAAAGAGTAAACAAACTATAACTAATTACTTTTTTTAAGTAACGTGCCCAACACTGACCATACCACACAAATTTCCTCTATATAGCTCTTTTCTAATAAAATCTGTCAAAAACAATATACAAGTGTCTGTTGAATAAGACCTTCTAAAACCAGACTGGAAATCATAAATTAATCTATTCTTGCTGACATACTCTGTTAAAGGAACACTCCACTTTTTTTAAAAAATAGGCTCATTAACTCTGGGGGAGTTGGAGAATAAGTTGAGTTTTACTGTTTTTGAATCCATTCAGCTGATCTCTGGATCTGGCGATAGCACTTTTAGCATAGCTTAGCATAGATCATTGAATCCGATTAGACCAGTAGTATCGCGTTCAAAAATGACCAAAGAGTTTTGATAGTTTTCCTATTTAAAACTTGACTCTTCTGTAGTTATATCGTGTACTAAGACCGGCGGAAAATGAAAAGTTGCGATTTTCTGGTCCGATTTGGCTAGGAACTATACTCTCATTCCGGCGTAATAATCAAGGAACTTTGCTGCCGTAACATGGCCGCAGCAGGCGCAGTGATGTTACGTAGCGCCTGAAAGTAGTCCCCAGTTAGGTAACTAGTTATAATATAGCTGGGGACTACTTTCAGGCGCTGCGTAATATCACTGCGCCTGCTGCCGCAGCAAAGTTCCTTGATTATTACGCCGGACTGGGAGTATAGTTCCTAATCGTATCGGCCTAGAAAATCACAACTTTTCATTTTCCGCCGGTCTTAGTACACGATATAACTATAGAAGAGTCAACTTTTAAATAGGAAAACTATCGAAACTCTTTGGTCATTTTTGAACGCAATGCTACTGGTCTAATCGGATTCAATGATCTATGCTAAGCTATGCTAAAAGTGCTATCGAAAGATCCAGAGATCGGCTGAATGGATTCAAAAAACGGTAAAACTCAACTTATTAACTCTGGGGGAGTTGGAGAATGAGCCTATTTCCAAAAAAAGTGGAGTGTTCCTTTAATGCACAACTTTTTCTATTATTTTTGAAACAACGCTCAAAATAGAAACTGGTCTATAATTACCAGGATCCAGTCTATTTCCCTTCTTATATAGTGGAATTACTTTTGCCATCTTTAAATCTGCTGGTACTATTCCTTTCTCAAGAGAAAGATTCACAATATGTGCAAAAGTAGGTGCAATAATAGTAGCTGCATCCCGTAAAAACTTTCCTGGGATACCATCCAAGCCAGTTGCCTTAGACACCTGTAACTGCTCTAACATGACCGCAATGTCTTCTGCCGAAACCATACGAAAAGAAAAAGAGTTTGGTAATACTCCCTTTCTTTCATAAAACCTTCTGACAAATTCAATGCCATAGCTTCCCTTACTCAGGAGAAGCTGTTCCACTAAATTGGTCACTACAAATGTAAAAAAGTCATTCAATTTATTTGCAGCTATTCTTTTATTATATTGGATTATGTTGGAGCTAAACTCTGCAGCAGATTGGCCCTCCAGGGAAAGATTTGAGGAACCCTGCTTTATAGTTATCAAAATCACCTGGGTCCTTCGTCCTCCTATATTTTAAAAATGCCTTATTTCTACTATTTATTAGCTCACCTATCGACTGTGTAAAGGATTTAGCAAGGGTTTTATCCTTTTATTTATAAATTTTAGCTTTAGGGAATCAAATCGTAGAAATCCGACTTTGATCGGATTAATTAATATTAATCACCAATGTATAGATTAATTGATATTAATCAGAAGGTACAATTTATACCTTATTAACTGCTCGACCAGCAAGTATTAATACAGTATAAATTAGCAATTCTTCATATTGTTGATAATAATACAGATTTGATTAGGAAATCTCTGAGCACAGGTAACACGATCTATGGCAAATAATTTAAGATTTGAAAATCATGGCACCAGACTATTCAATAAAATTGAATCGAGAGTTTATTTACTATTCTAGGGTACGATACAAACAAAACACATACACACACATATACACACACTATGGCAAGATCAAAGCAGTTTGAAGAGTTAAGCTATTCTCTTTTCCCGAGAATAAAACGACCTTAGGCCGTCACAAACAGAAGACTCAGTTATTGTTATCTTTTAACGATTCATTCAATTCAATTCAGCTTCAGTGAATAAGAGATTTGTTTGTTTTACTTGCTGTGAGTTGAAGTTGAGTTGAAGGCTGTACTTGAGGGAATCCCGGCTTTCTTTTCTGTGTCGTTGTCGCGTGACGTCACTTGGGAATCCTCTCTACGATTCGTGGCTTCCTGGCAGCGCGCGAACGGCAAGGCTTTGAAGTTCTTTGCAAGTTTTGGTCTGAAGTTGACAGTGTTGAAGTCTTTGAGATGATCAGCCAGATGTTTCGCAGCAGGATCAGGAGGGGCAACGCCCAGACTTTCAGCCAAGTTTCCTTGCAGGTTTTCACCAGTTGTTTTCAACCGTTATCTTTGTGTTTTCATCTTTTCTGAGCTGAGCTGGATTCCAACTAAGTGGGGGTGTCTGTTTTTATCGGACAGAATTAAGTCCATCCTATTCACTGTCTGACCCAATCATATTGTCTCTGTAGGGCGGAGCCCCGCCCAACACGACTTCTTCTTCGTGCATACATTATCTGCTCATAAATATGTCACATGAGCCACAATATCCTAAATTCTGATAACTACAGTCAGATATATGAAACATAAAATACCACATTCATATACAAATATCGTCTCTTGAGTATATTGCTTTTTAATAGCAGCAGTCTTTCCTGGATTGTCTTTTGAAAGTTTGGGTGCTTTCTGGAGAAGAAAAGAGGGAGGCACATTCCTTTTGTTGTAAGAGGCGGCTTTCTCCTGGAATGCAGGAGACCAGAGCTGAGGTTATGAGGTCATGAGGAGTATGACGTTGTGTGTGTCTCTGGTGATCGTTTTTGCTGAGACGATCGTAAGTCAGTCAAATTTTGTTTATCGGAAGGTACTTTATGGCAAGTGGTCTCGCAGTATCGCGAACGCTCTGGTTCTGGAGCGTCTCCAAAGGAGTAATTATCCGTTTTTAAATTCCGAACAGATGTAGCGCGGGCCGTTCATCCTCACCTTATCATGTTTTACGAGTCTCTCGTTGGTGGTAAAGGGAGTATGGCCGGACGCTAGTTGGTCATTTGCTCATTTTACGAGCGGATGAAGTTAGATTAGTTTCTTAAGTTAAACGTGTGTGCGTTCTTTCCGACCAGGTTCTACAACTGATCCATCCAGGGACTGGCTCTTTGTTTAATTCGCACTTCTCTAAAGGGAGCTACTCTGTCTACAACATTTAGAAAAAACTCTTTAAATTTCCCCCAAACCTCTTCTACATCTGTAATATTCTGAATATTCTCCCATTTGATTGATCCAAGTTGTTCTTTAAAAACTTTGGTAACACTTTATTTTGATGGTCCCTTTTGAACATTCTGTTGACACTAAGTAATGTTGCAGCTACATGTCAACAAACTCTCATAAGAGTATTAGTAGACTGTCTTCTTCATATCTACTAACTCCTTATTGTGTTGGTCTCCCAACAGATATTCTACTGACTATAAGTAACTTTGCAAGAACATGTCAACTTAATCTAACCCTAACCCTACTAGTCAACTAACACACTACTAACACTCTAATGAGAGTCAGTAGAAATGTAGGTGCAACATTACTTATAGTCAATAGAGTGTGTTAAAGGGACCATCAAAATAAAGTGAAACCAAAACTTCAGCATCATAGTGTTTCAACAATTTCGTCCGCACAGTTTTATGACCCTTAAACTATGATTTATAACGTTTTCTCATACAATATATAATACAATGATCACTAAACCCATATTCAATCACTCCTTGCTGAGCAATATTCATTTTATCAGATACTAAAATAAGATCAATGGTACTCTTTCCCTTTTCCCAAACTCTGGTAGACTGATTAATAATCTGTGTTAAATTAAATTGATTACAAATTGATCCAAGAGCATTATAATTCTCACCAACTTTCTTTCTTACATCCGTGTTAAAATCACCCATAATAATACATTCCTTAGACATAAATCCATTCAAATTACTCAAAACATCTTCCAGGACCTCATAAAAATTTGTCTGATTCGGTGGTCAATAACATACTCCAAACAATAAAGCTTTAGATGCAGGAATTAGTACATCCAGAAATAACATTTCACCCCCTACACTCATGTCGATCACATTAAAATTAATGTCTCCACGAATAAAAACACATATCCCCCCAACTTTTCTATTTTGATCCTTTCTAATTAAATTATATCTATTAACTTTAATCTCATCATCTATTATTGACGAATCTAACCAAGTTTCTCTAAGACAAATATCCCCAGTTTACAATTCTTTAGCATCCTCCTTACCTCTTCCACCTTCGGCATTAAACTCCGTATATTTAAATGAACAAAGCGTAAACCTTTTGCCTAATAATGTAACTGTAAATGTAATGTAAAATGTAATCAAACTACAATTTTAAAGAAGTAATTAGTAATTTGCAGTTGTTTTGTAACGGAATGGACAGAAGACCACAGACAGGATTTGTGTCAGTAAAAGTTTATTTCAGTTAAAACAGCTCAGACTTAAATTTTAGTCGGGGACTAGGCTTAAGCCTTGTCTGTGAAACCTGGGGTTAGACTAACACCAGACGATGAATGAACTAATCACATAATCTAGGTCAGTGGTTCTCAAACTTTTTTAGCTTAAGTACCCCTTTTTAAAAAAAATTGCAAGCCAAGTACCCCTTGACCACACAACAACATTTTGCTTTAAAATACAATGAAATGATAGGGAGCCCAGAGGCTGGAGAAACTGTAGCAGCCAACAGAGTCTTGAATAAGAATAACAGTGAGACAGTTATTATATCTGATGCACCTCGAGCACTTTTATTTCTTATAAACATTTCTGTATGTAGCTTTACGCAACTTTGTAAATCTATTAAGTATTAGGCATAAGAGTTAAAGGTAAATCAGTGTTTTTCAGTTCAATGAATTCGTTCTGATCATTTTTAAACATTTTTTCAATTTCAACAAAGTTTTAGTGTGTTTGACTAACAATTCAGTTTTCATATATAACTTTATACAAGTCTAGTATGCCCATTTGTGTCAATTTATCAGTGATCCTTTCAATGGGATACATGGGCCTGTCCTTCTCTTAAGATCTTTGACATTCTTGGTGGCAGGAAAGCTACAGCTGTTATCAGACTCTTTTCAAGGCAAAGTCTTTTTCTTTGTTTCGTTTTTATCTGGGTCATTGCTGAAAATGGGGTTTCACAGAGGTAGGTAGAGCCAAATGGGTGTAGCTGTTCCAAAGCCCTTTTCCCTAGCTCAGGATGCTCTCTCCTCACACACCCAAAACCCTGTCAGGGAACAGTTTTCAAAAGTAGTCTGCAACCCACGGTCTGTAGATAAGTCCAATAGCTCCTAAATTGTTTAAATCTAAAAATGTTATTGTCATTTATTGGGCAAATAACAAACTGAAAGAACTAAATAGTATTAATTCACATAATAACAAAAATTGCCTCAAATGCCTTGCAACAGCTTGCATTCTTGCTGCCATTGTATATGTACTTTTTGACTGTAATTGGGTATATGAAAAAAAAATATTATAAAGTGTTCTGCCTTTCTTTCATGGATAACAGCAATAATTATATTATAGCATTAGAAATAGCCTACTACTGTTACTAAAGAGCTTACGCATATTGGAGACCAACCAATAGGCCTACAGAAAACTAGAAGATGACTGGTAATCACAATGCTGTTAGTTTAGAGCAGCAGTGGCACAAACCTTACATAATTTGTTAAAAACCTTTCATAAATATGTTTTAATGAATTTACATTTACATTTAGTCATTTTGCAGACGCTTTTATCCAAAGCGACTTATAATTGGGGAATACATAAAGCGATTCATCTTGAAGAGGCAATCAGACAGACGAAGTGCTTGAAACACCAAGTCTCAGGCATTGCTCAAATAAGTACAAGCTAGCAAGGGAAGGAATAAATAAAGAGAAAGATTTATTATTATTATTTTTATAGTTAAGGATGCAGTCAAGTAGTGTCGAAAGAGATGAGTTTTCAGATGTTGCTTGAAGACTGACAGGGATCCAGCGCTCCGGAGAGAGATAAAGAGGGCAGGAAGTGATTTCTCTCTGTAGGAATCAGTAGCAGAAGCTCAAGATGCCTGTGTTTTGTGTTGTTTATGGATGCTCAAATCGGTCAAACCGAGAAAACACAAGGAGCTTTTATCAGGTACGAAAATGTGTTGTTCATAAGGGAGGAAAAGTCAAGAAATTGACTGAAAAATGCACAAAAAAGTGGCTTGTAAAGCTGCGTCTGCGGTCGGCCGATCAGATAATGCTCATGTGTGCAAATGGTTAATATAACAGATAATAATATACTAATAAAGACATATATAAATAGATACAAGGTGACCCAGTAATTTATTAAGTCTGTCCTATAGCTTTACTACGGTGGCCGGGAAGTGCAAAACAACATTACAAAGTGTGAAACACTTTTACGAAGCTTGAGACAAATTTACATTATGGAAAACATTTTTACCAATCATAAAACACAATTACATGGGAAAAACACTTTTACCAAGGACGAAACAAATTTACATTTTAGAAAACAAATTAACAAGACGCAAAACACCAGTCCCGAAACAAATTTACAATGACAGATTCTTCACGGAAAGCCAATGTACCACACACTGGAAGTGACGCAGTGAAAGCACAGTTGCCAAGTCCACGACTTTGGGCTTCTTTTTTTGTAAAGTTGTGGGAAAAAATCCCTGGATGCAGGTTGAGGTTTTTTGGGCTTATTTAAAAAATATGGTTGCTTGTTAGGGAAATCTGACAAGCAACTTCGTTTTTTTATTTATGTTCGCCGTAGTTAATAACCAACCAGTGCAATAATATAAGTGCTGTAGTTTAATTTGACATATGTTCCGCCCCCTCATTGGAGAAAAATCACATTCAAAAAGAAGACGCGTGATGCTGTAATCCAAGTGATGATAGAAGTAGACGTAGAGGAGTGGGATGACTTTCTTTTAGCCTGATTTTTACAATGCTTTTATAATGTATTAATTATCACGGGCGTCGGGCTGTAATAAAAAAATCAAGTAGTCATATCCTAATACTGAGTAAATACATTTGGTTCTAATAGACTGGTATGGCAAGATGTCTTAAAATGTATTTCTTGTTTTAACATTTAAACTTAGACCACATTAATAGATTACCCTTTTACTTCATGAATAAACATAACTGACAGCTTAATATTTTTTTTTTCTTTTTTATAATATTTTTAATAATATTATATAATATTTTCTTTTTAAATATAATATATTATTATTTAATATATTACTTTATATTTTTTCTATAATATTTATGTGGCATTTCATTTTTTTATGTAATTATTTGTGATAGTTATGTATACATTATTGTATTTTAAATGGTAGAAAAAGCTGTTTTTGATCTCAAAATAAAGCACTTTCCCTCTGTACATGGCTGTGGGGACGAGCAGTTCCCTATCTGTCGGTCACTACGAGTTATGTCGTGATGACATAGGGGATTTACTTGGAAGCCCCAATCATCTCTGACTTAAGAGAAAACGCCAATGAATATTGGCTAGTAGATTTTGCATACCTGCGCCACTCCCCGTGCACACGGGTATAAATAGGTGGCAGGTGCATCCACTCATTAGATTTTTGCTTCGGAGCCGAGTGGATGAACGTCGATCTCCACAAAGAGCCATTCATCATCTGTCTGGGAGCTGTTCTGGTTGGCTTTATGGTGCGAACAGCGGTGTCCCTGTCTGCAGCGATTCCTCTGGGCACTTCAACTAAAAGAGCAAATCACGGTCGGTTCGCGTCTTTTTAAAGACGCTGTTCCGGCCGTGTCCTTTTGGTTGCGGTCGTTTCCTATCCTCCGTCCACGGCCACGATCGTTGTCTTCAGTGTCTGGGCATCCAGCGCGCTGAAGCTGCGTTCGTGGATGGTTTATGCGTTCGCACTGAGATGCCTAAGAGTTCTAGGACTTTAACGGGCCTAACGTTTTCTCCTCAGAAAGAGGAACGCCCAAATCGTCGAAGGTGTGCTTCAGTGCCGAGATGCAGCGGTCCGGCTTTGCATTTGTATGATCCACTAGCAGAAAACCGATGAGAAGATGAAGCACGTGCGGCAATTTGCAGTTATAAAGAAGAATCCAACACAGTGCCTCTGAGAGCGTATCGAATATTTTTGGACTGCTGTGACAGCCAAAGGTGAGCCTAACTGAAAAATACGTTAAAATAAAAAATAAGTTATTCCTCCATTTAACACCAAATAAATGCTAATGTGATGGATGTAAAGGCATAATTTTAAAGGCGTCTGAGATGTCTGCCTTTGCGAGCCATGCGCCCCTTCCTGCTTGTTTAATAAATTTAATTGCGTCGTTGACGGTGACATAAAACAGAGAAAAAGGAGCTAAAGGAATGAGACTATTGGTACTTTGAGCTGTATCATTATGAGGGGCAGAGAGGTCAATGATAAAACGCTTTTCCCTCGAATATTTATGAGTAGCGATTCCTATAGAATTAATTCAATAATTTGGGAGATTCATCAAATGGCCCAATCATGAATGCTTTCTTAACCTCCTTTTCTAACAAAGAATTGACGATTTCAGGCTCCTTTGAGGCACAAAGCAAGTTTTTACAAACAAAAGAACAATTAGGCAACCAGGACAACCCTGCAAGAAAACCTGGGTCTGTTATTAAATAACTGACAAAGCAGCAGTTAGGTTTTCTCTGTAGCATTTGGACCAATCAGACACAATTTTTCATTTGATTTAACAAATTAAATTAGTTATTAAATTAACAAATAATCACAGACCCCTCACCCAATACACATACTTGGGTGCCCCTATGTCTGTGGACGCCTCCAGACCCCCCCGGTGCCATGGCAACCCATCAGATAACACTAGTTTTATTGCTCAAAGGAATGCAAATGGTCGAGCAACACTCACTTCATATAGGAAAAAGACATTATGCCATAAAATGGACTCTTCTCTAATTAATTCATAGAAAAACCTTTCTTTGAATGAGCACACATATCATTAAGTCATTGTGTATATTATTACTGTTTTTGTGTATTTTATACTGTTTTATGCATGCTTATAATAGATCAATAGTTAATATCACTCTGACTGTAACATGTTTGGTCTCTATCAATCGGTCTTCGGATGATCTAAGTGAGAGTGAATATTACATGTTGATACCTATGCAACATATCAGTGTCCTAAGAATCTTTAATAGTTTGTATAATAACTTTCAATCCAACCCCTTTTGAAAATTACCATGCTCTCAGACAAAGGGCCATAAACCCCCCAGTTTTTCCAAACTCCCGCTTGGAAATTCAGCCTTTCTCATTTGGTCAAGCCCATCCTGAGAGGTGTGACTCTTCGCAGACTTTAAAGAGCCCACGCACAGGTCCCTCTTGCGCACTCTCTTCTGCCAAATCTCCGGACTGCTGCCCGTGTGGAGAGCCTGAGCCGGTGCCGGCGTGCCCGGTGGGCTCCAACATATCTCAGTTTTGCTGTTCTGTTAGATCCTAGAAGGATGTGAGCTAGAACTCTTCTGAAACTTCAAGTTTTGCGCCAGGCCTTTTGACCCTCGCTACATGCTCTAATCATGCATTAATACTTAAGAAAGTATTTTCTGTGGCCACGAAAATATCCTTTCTTAGAGTTGATATGAACTTACACTGAATGGTCGCTGGACGAACAGATCAGTTGATGGCAATTTAATTCTGCTACAGTTATCACTGTCAGCCGATATAAATAATTGTAATTAATCATAATTAATTGTAATTATTTATATACAATTCCCTTTTAAGCTAATTTGCTACATCTCAGCGTCCTTCCCAGCCTGGAAACGTTGACTGAGGTTGATGGTTTTATTTCTTTTTCTCCTTTTTTAAAAAACGGGTTAATGTCGGGTACACCGACTTTGGATGACCGTCCCCGCAGTAACTACAGGCATGAACATATTTACAATTATAGAACTTACAAACATTTTCATTGAAATTGTAACACATTGCAGTGGCAATAGGCATCACCTTAGAGTCACCCCCAGAAAGCTGGGGCCATGCTTAGTTTGGAGAGACACAGATTTGGGGCACAGATTGCGAGTATGAGCCTGAGAGCCGCAAATGGAGCAATATGATATGATTGAGCAATTAGTAAAGCATATTTGGCGTGCTGTCCAGAGGAAGGGCTCCAAGCTCGGGATAGAGCCCGAACCCAGAGAACTGCCCCCCCCATCCCAAGAATGGGATGAAATTATATTAAGAGTGAGGAGTTGGGATGGAGGTGGGATGCTGGAAAACTGTCATGGAACAGAGGTGAGTTGGCTCTATATATACGTGCTGTGCTTGTTAAGGTGATTAACACGTCAGAGGCAGCCCGATCAAGAATAAATATCAAACATGATTGCGATGCATCTCGATCGGGAGCAGATAAATGATCGTAATGACATCACACAATAGAGGATTTTTGGACAAAAAAAATTATTTGCAACAAGCCGCGAATCGGGCCACACCCCCCGATCATTCCGGGGTGCAAATCGGCCTTAAAAACGTCTAGTGTGCGGCCAGCCTAAGTAAGGCGCCCTGTTTGAGATTTGCCAATTGAGTGCATAGGGATCGGATCAGCTGAATCAGCTGAATTTTTTTATTGTATTTTATTTAATTAAGTTTCTCATCGTTATACAATGATGGTTGTTTTAATTGTATGTAATCATAGCCAAGTGTGACCTTAAAGCCGTGGTTGGGGATTAGTTTGGGATGGGTTTGTTAATGGGGTAAGATGTTGATTCTGAACAGAGTTGCACTGTAAAAAATGATATGATGAATAAGTCATGACAACTTATGTTTTAAAGTTACTTTAACTCATAAAAATAATTTAAGCAATTTCAACTTATTTTTGTAAGTTATGCTAGATTCAACTTGATTTTTTAAGTCAGTTTAATGTTATTGAAATTCAAGGAGACCAATTTAATTCAGTGAACTTAACATTTTAAGTTCTAACTTATTGGTACACTGTAAAAAGAAAAAGAAAAGTTGAGCCAACTTAAACAGTTTTAGTTAACCTAACTTGTCGGGTTTTACAGTGCACAAAAATAAGTCGAGCAAACTTTTGAGTAAACTTATTGCCTTAAACCATTTAAGTTTTTAAAACTAACAATTATGAGTGCTCTGAACTTATTTCAGTTGAGTTCACTAAAATAAGATATACATTGCAGTTAAGTGATTAATTGAGTAATAATTGAGCATTAGTGATGAACACTTGCTGTTAATCACTGAAGAAAAAGAAACACAAGAACAACTGACTTCAGCCACAGCCTTAGATGAAATCAACTGAAATAAAATACATTAAATCTCTCAAGATCTGATTAAACAACCCCACAAACAGCATCACCAGCTCCACTTATTAATAACCAGACTGACTTTATTTCTGTCAGACATCTACAGAAGATCTGATTGAGAATTAACTAAGTTTTAGATGTTGATATGTTTCATTTGAAGTAACCATGTTAGAGATCAGTGTCTGCTTTAGTTGGGCTCTTGACCCTTGACTTCTGTGTTAGTTTATTTTTTCCTCCTCTTTTTCTCTGGGTGTTGTAACCATGTGTTCCTCAAACATATTTGTTGCAACTCAAAAGCCCAGAGAAAATGATCAGTAGTTGGTTGTTATATGTTTATAATGACAATCATCTGTTAGCGAACTGATCTCATTGTGTGTCTAATTTCTGGTTAAATGAGTGTATTGATCATAGTAAGAGTGATTCTAAGAGCCACTGGTCACTTAATATAAAGGACTTTCCAAACAATTTGTCCACAAAACGTTTTCCTCTATGGCAGACATCAAGAATCAGCTTGTGAACCTCAACAATGGTGACCATTATAAAACAAGAAAAAAAAGAAATGATTGTTTTTTTTATTTTATTTTTTTATATGGTCACCATTGTTGAGGTTCACAAGTGATTACTTTTTTTTTTAACTTGACATGATTAGTTGAAACAACTAATACTGAAAAGTCCAATCAACTTACAGAGAGTAGTTCAGTGCCAGTCAGGATTTTAAAAAGTGAGTTGAAATGACTTGTATTTGTAATTTGTTTATACTTAAAAATTTAAGGCAGCCACAAAAGTTTTTAAGTTGAAATAGGTGGAAATTTTTTACAGTGTACTGTATTCTATTCTGAAATTTGCATGAGAGTAAATCAAATTGTTAATCACTAAGTTTGTGTGTGTGTGTGTGTGTGTGTGTGTGTGTGTGTGTGTGTGTGTGTGTGTGTGTGTGCGTGTGTGCGTGTGTGTGTGTGTGTGTGTGTGTGTGTGTTCTTTAAAGCTTCAAGCAAAAATGTTTTTAACTTTAACCACAGAGTGTTACTCCACATCCACGGAGTATCATAACTGGTTCGGTTTGTGTCATTAGAAACCTCTTCCTCTGTTGTGTGGGTGTTTTTCCCCCAAGACATTGTCAGAAGCTTGATATGTTAAAGCTTAATAGATTCAGCTGTGGTTACATATTTCCTGATTTCTCATCAAAATAAATGTATTATGCATGTAACAAACCACCTCAAATATAACATGGAGTTTTACTTTGTCCTAGTGAATGGATCTGCACAATATATTATGGAGCAATTAAATGACCAATTCTGCTGCCATTACTGGAATCTCAATATCACGACTGAAATCTTATTAATCTGACCATTATAACTGTAACAATAAATGAAGAAGTGTCATATCAGTCACAAGGGTCAGTACTGGAGTTAAACATGGGGTTAACTTTTATTGTTTCACTGATGATACTCAGCTTTATATTTCCTCAAGGAAACCTTCTCTAGATGATATTAAAGCTGGATGACTAGTAATGCAGGTCGGATGTATTCGAGGGAAAAGCGTTTTATCATTGACCTCTCTGCCCCTCATAATGATACAGCTCAAAGTACCAATAGTCTCATTCCTTTAGCTCCTTTTTCTCTGTTTTATGTCACCGTCAACGACGCAATTAAATTTATTAAACAAGCAGGAAGGGGCGCATGGCTCGCAAAGGCAGACATCTCAGACGCCTTTAAAATTATGCCTTTACATCCATCACATTAGCATTTATTTGGTGTTAAATGGAGGAATAACTTGTATTTTTCAGTTAGGCTCACCTTTGGCTGTCACAGTAGTCCAAAATATTCGATACGCTCTCAGAGGCACTGTGTTGAATTCTTCTTTATAACTGCAAATTGCCGCACGTGCTTCATCTTCTCATCGGTTTTCTGCTAGTGGATCATACAAATGCAAACCCGGACCGCTGCATCTCGGCACTGAAGCACACCTTCGACGATCTGGGTGTTCCTCTTTCTGAGGAGAAAACGTTAGGCCCGTTAAAGTCCTTAAATTCTTAGGCATCACCCCAGATTCCAACCTTATGCAAGCCTCACGGCCCTTTGAGAGATTAAATCGCATTAGAGACGTCATGAGAAATGCTCAGAAGTCAGCCAAAAGTCTTTCCAGAAGAGATTTGCTCTCTTTGCTAGGCCATCTTAATTTTGTGATACCTATAATTCCCAGAGCAGGTCTTTTATTTCCAGGCTGCTTGACCTCTTTAAGTCAGTTGAAAACCTTTCGATATATAGTGACCTTAGATGCAGGCTGCAGATCCGATCTCAGGTCTCTATTCTCTGCTCCTTGATAACTGGAATCTCATTTTTCTATAATGACGATCTGGAGACTTCTGCAGCCCTCAAGTTGTACACAGATACTATGGTTACATTTTTGATGTCATGTAATGGTTTTACATTTTAAAGTTGTGGCTGCATGTGCATTAATCATTCATTATGTTTAATGCATCTTTGTTCATTTGCTCGTTATGTGACAGAATCACTCTCCATTCTCCGCTGTTTCCGGAGTGAATTCAGACTATAAAAGAACGACCATCAGCTCAGAGACACCATCATCTACAGATGAACATCTTCAAGACACAGTCTGATTCAGGTAAGATCATGTGTTGTGTCATATTGTCTCGTATATATTATTTAACATAGTTTTTGGAGTCTTCTTTCAGGTCCTTGTCAGAGCCACTTTTCTTTTTAGGGGTTGTGTTCAATAATGAGGTGATCAGCTCTTGTAATTGTCGTTATGATTGCAGATCATGTTATCTCATGTATGAGTTCATATATTGTTAACTGAATATGTGTCTTTCAGCCTCTGGTGTCACTGATTGTGTAGTTAATCAAACTAGTTTCCTTTCATTAAAAGTCTGTGCTATTTCAGTTTTACTATCAGCACTGAGTGGAATAACGTCACAGATTTGTTTCCTAAAGAAAACAGCTGAGTTCACAAAGCAGCAAAATAATCAGGAAAGTCAGAGCATTTGTGCTTCTCTTAGTGTTTGCAGGTTTCTTATTTGATCGAGGAAGTGAAAAACACTGAATAATAAACTAGAAAACATTTTAGTGTACTCGGGTAGAGTTTTCCAGCTAAACTACCCGTTTTCATGACCTTTTTTCAGCATTAATTACAGTTTAACAGTCATTATAAGTCATTGATATGACATTGACTGAGTGAATCTTTGAGTGTTTAATTAGTGTTGGAGCTGAACTCTTGTCTAGTCTGAGTTGGATCATATGCTCTTCATCTGCTTCTTTCTGTGGATTCCTGCAGGAGAAGTCAGTTTATTTTATTAGTCATTGATGTTATTGTGTTCTACTCATTGCTCTCGTCTTATTTCAGCGTATGTTACAACTGTTGCTCAATAAACAGCATTCACTGCAGCTTCCCCAGTCGTCTTGATCCTCACATCACAGTAAGATCTCACTATTCAAGTTAGAAATGTTGGAGTTAAACTTGCTACTAAATGGGCTAAAAGTTAATTCACTTTTGTTTGTATCTGTACGATGTTCTCCATCAGATCAACAGTGTTTGGATGTGTTTTTACGGTGTGGAGTTGATGGAGAATATGATGCTGAACGTTCTCCTTTGACTTCTCTGTGGAACAAGAAACACAAACCAACTGGACAAGTTCTGTCATAAATGTAAGTTTTTCAGTATTTATTGCTTGTTTATTGAACTATTTTATTAAAGCAGTGTCACACTAGCAGTTGTGCTGATACTGAATATTCAGAACAATATTCTTAAAGATTTTATGGGCAGAGATTTCAAACATTAAACATTTAAAAATATTTTAAGTTAACCTTTATCCTTTTATAATGTATGTGAGGTTTTAATGTATAATGTATTTTGAACATTTTACAGGGATATTTAACCTAAAAACTAAAATCCGGTCATCATTTGTTAACCCTCATGTCGTTTCAAACCTGTAAGACTTTCTTCACATTCAGATCACAACTGAAGATATATTTAATGAAATCTGAGAGATTTCTGTCCCTCCGCTGACAGTCAACACAGAGTTCATAAAGAAACCCAGATGAATTGAGCGGTTCAGTCTGCATCTTCTGAAGAGACTCGATCGATTTATACACTGAACAGAGTTAATTCAGGCTTTTATTCACAGATAAACATGAATCAGCACACAGTAGTCACGGCAAACAGAAGCTCAAGCACACTTGTGTCAGAATCAATGAGGATCATTCTTGGGTTTCGCAGCACATTTGAGATCCGGAAGAACCAATGAGCTTCTGTTTATGTTTGCTGATCAGTGTAAATATGAGAATAAAAGACTAAATTAAATCTGTTCATCAGATAAACTGATCAAATCTCTTCAGATAATTTGGACTAAACCTCTCCGTTCATATGAATTAGTTTAATGAAGTTGTTTTGAAGCATCAATCTGACTGTTGGAGGAACAGAAATCTCTCAGTATTCCTTAAAATATCTTCATCCGTGTAATTTTTTCAGGTTTGAAACAACATGAGGTGAATAAATGATGACACAGTGTTCATTTCTGGGTGAACTATCCCTGTAACATCACACACGCCACATTTGAGTGGCAACATTTATACAGAAGAAACATGTCAGACCATCTGTTTTTACAAATAATACAATTTTATAATGAGAAATTGAAGCATTTCTTACATATTGAAACTAATAACTGGTTTGTTATTTACTGCTTCTTCTCAGGAATTTGTGAAACAATGGCACAACATAACATCAGCATCAATAACTCAACAGGATCAAATAAAGATTTATTCTATAGGGAGTTGATTGAATTTATAAGTAAACATGAATATGCATTCATTGTATATTTCCGTGTCCTTTTAGTCGTTGAGATTCTAGTCATGATCTTAACTCTGATCGGCTTGTGTTTCATCATCAAATCCCGGCCTGCTGCTTCAGTTTTTGTTAGTAATTTGATACTTTCAGATCTCATGCAGGTCATTTGTATATTAATAAGGACAGCAGAATGGACACAGGAACTGTATGGTGCACATCACTATTCTTTGTTGGTGGGTCTGTATTTTATGGCATGTGTTGCTTGTGAACGATATCTTCTGGTTTCTCATCCTATCTGGTACAAATCTCACCAGTCACTCAAACTCTCCTGTTTTATTTCTGTGATCGTCTGGTTTGTGCCTCTGATCTTTGCATTGTTCTCTTATCTTTCTTTGAGTATTATACCCCTGAGTATAGCGTTTTTAATTCCCTACCCCATCATCATTCTCTGTTTTGCTGGCACTTGTCGAGGTCTTTCTCGCTCAATATCTCTGACTGCTCTTCAGCGCAAATTAATTTTGGGCAGTTTGTTTCTGGTGCTGTTGACGTATACATTTCTCATTCTCCCTTCTGTGATTGTGGAATTTATTGTACAACTTAACTATTACAGTATCGTTGTTGTTAAATTTTACCCCTTTACACATTTGCTCGTGTGTGTGAATCCACTTGCTGACTGTGTGCTGTACTTGTTCATGAGGCCTGATGTTCGTAATATGATGAAGTCTGTTCGCTGCTGTTGTAGACGTCAGAGATCGAATCACAACCAGGACGAACACTCTGTAGTGAATCCACAGAGCAGCTGCTGTACTGTAGTGTGCTGTATTTCAGCTCAAGAGCCTGCATCTCATTCACTGAACACCTGCAGCTCAGTTTAACCTGCTGCTGAATATAGAGCTGAAAAACACTGCGCTATATTTAATTGAAGTCAGAGTAAATTTTTACATTGCAAGCACACTTAATTTCTAGTATAATGCTATCATGATATTTATGCTTGTTTTCCCTATGCATGTACATTTCTGGTGCTCATTTTAGAGAAATAATTGCAATATTAAAGGGATAGTTCACTCAAAATGAAAATGTCATTTATGTCAATGATCAAAACATATTTTGGGGGTAAACTATCCCTAAAACACCCGTCTCAGGTCTCTAATATCAGCTCTCCTGATGCTAAGTGCATGATTAAAGTAGAGTATATTAGAGGTGTACTGAGTGAACTTAATAAAAGTATAAAATAATAAGCAGCACTAGAAAATGACACGGCGGTCTGAAGAGTTTGATAAGCAGGTTGCTGTAATACTGTTGTGTGTTTTTGTAGAAGTGTGTCGTATAGATGACTGTATTGTTTTTGTATATTAAAGAGCTCACTGTTCTCCGGTGTCTGTTTCTGCCTCGACTTATTTGACTAATAACTGTTGATGGTGAACTGTGTAGCAAATCAGCTCAAAAGGGAATTGTATATAAATAATTACAATTAATTATGATTAATTACAATTATTTATATCGGCTGACAGTAATAACCTTGTGTGTGCGTGGGTTGTGGGTTTGTCACCTTTTTCACCCCTGAGTTTGCACCCCTGGTAAACTGATTCTTCGTGATTTTCATCTTAAATGATATGCTAAAGGTTCAGTTTTACTGGAATCACATTCTGCGCAAATCTACTGCCACCTACTGCACATCACCAGCATGACAGCTGACAAAAAAATAAATAATAATAATAATCAGTTAAAATAACGCTTGATTGGCCCTGATCCCGATACTTGAGATCGGCTCGGGACATCCCTACTAATTATAATAATAGATAGCACGATTTACACAGTGACTACTCAATTTTACACTAACATTTAAACTATGCAGTGTATTGCTTTGGTGTTTTCCTCTGAGAGAAACTGATAAAAGAGTGAATGTTCTGGTAAGATACCATCAGTTTTCTTGTTCAGCTCTTCCAGGATGAATGTCTGTTGTTCCTTCAGCTGCGTCTCTAAGGCTCTGATGTTGGCTTTCTGCTCTGTAACGGTGGCGGTCAGCTCTCTCAGTGCTGCGTGGATGTCAGGGAAGCTCAGATGGCAGTATTGTTGGCTGTCAGTCAAAGCTTCATCTCTCAGAGAGTCTTTCTGAGGTGGATTCTGTCTTCTGTCCTCATTGCTGAGCTGTTGACTGATCTCATTCACATCTACCTGCAGCTGTACCACAAACACAAAGGTTTCCAGCAGCAGCATTCATTCTTCACTGATGTTCGTGTCCAGCTCTTGCTCTGTCATCCCACAGACCCTCATGCTCTTTTTATAGTCCCTGATTTACTGTCTTTTGTACTTGATTTATGGTGCTTCAGCTAAAAAAGTAGTTCAAGTTAATTGTTAATCATATTTAAAGAGATGTTCCGTGTTCAGTAGATGTTCAACTCTATTTATGATGTTTGTGGCACAATGTTGAACAAAAAATTATTTGACACAACACCTTCTGATATCCATGTCATGCATATCTTACAAAAAATACTATAGGTTTACCAACTGACTGAAGACTGAAAGAAAGAAATACAAACAAATAAACACTGAATTTAAGTTTATGTAGACAAAATCAGCAAGTAATGTTTACATATATAATATTGAAGTCTGTGAGAATACTACTGAAATAGAGCATGATTTAATGTTTACTGCTTTAAAGAATGAGTTGACCGTTATTTCTGTGGTGATTGATATCATGCCACAAATGTTGCTGGAGTTTGAATGTTATTTCCCCCTCATGCAACAACATCCTATATAAACAGTGTATGGATTAATAAACCATTTTTTTAATTCATTTTTTTAAATTCTATTCTTACCTTGCTATTCATGTATAACTAAATTATGGAATAAACTGAATATGGAAGGCTATATGTATAAAACACAAGAAATTGTATCCTTTTGCGGAAAAACTCCTTTCCACACAACCTCTGCTCAGCGCAGGAATTGCTTTATGATCTCTCAAGCTTATCACTTCAGCAGTCCATTGATCAAAGACTGACCCAAACACCATGTACTCTTTCACTGATCACAGTACTTCATTTTTAAAACTTACAAATAAATACGACGTTTACACACTGCCTCTGAAACTTTCGTCCATCATAAAAAATTTTGGATAGGGTTAGATTTTCTGTGTTTTTCACATCTGTAGCAAGTATTTTTGAAAACTCAGCCACCTTAGAAGCAAAATCCAAAATCGTATGCTGGTTTCAATGCCTGGTGCGTACCTTTCCGATGCCACAGTTTGGTTCATGTGGTGCATACCTTAGACCAGTGGTCTCAAACTCAATTCCTTGAGCTCCAAATCACACAGGTTTCTACAGTAGGTGGACAACAAAAAGTGTGCTTTTTACCGCCGTAAGTACCGCCGCCGCAGTGTCTGTAAAGTGCATTTGCAGCTTTTGACGGCCTAGTGCCGCTTCAACCACAAGTTATCAAGCAAACGCATCAAAACACATTTTCGCAAATAGCCGTCAGCTTTGCCTCGCCGATGTGTTACATTTGACGGCTGCAGTCGGCGGAAAATTAAAGAAAAACACTGTAGTTAAAATATTTAATATTCACAGATGCGAATTTACAGTAGTACTGATTAAGTTATGTGCGTTTCTTTGAACGAATTCAAGCAGGATAAATCTCAAGTCTATGACCCTGTGCTTATATTTACTCTAAGCTACACAGTATTACACCATATTTTAGATTTGAAACATTTAGCAGGTGTGCAGTATTATTTAATATGATTCATATTATATGTGATAATATGATAATATGAATATTATCATATTATCACATATAATATGAATCATGTTTTATATTATCCTGTAGAAATGGTGGTTTACTTTGCATCGGAAAAAAGTAGCCTATTTTACTAGGCTAGGATACATGGATTTATGTGCAAAATGTCAATATTCTCACATTACTTAACCCTCTGGGGTCCGATGTCATTTCGGGGCCCTTGAGATGTTTTGACATGCCCTGATATTTGTGTTTATTTCAGCTACTTAAAACATACTATTGACAAACATGTAATTTTTTTTGTATTCAGCACAAACTGTGCTACAATAATATGTGACCAAGATGGATGTATATGTTTGCATTTTTTAGAAAAAAAAATATTATGTGTGGTTAGTAAGTTTTGGGGAAAAAAATGTAGCTGAAATAAGGCCTTAACCCTCTGGGGTCGACAAACGCGTATACACGTTTTGACGCAGATTTTCCTGATAAGGCCGAAATGAGCTTGAATTACTCTGCCATTTTTGATCGTACAGATAAGAGCAATACAGCATTCGAATCTGTAAGGGGTCTACTTTTATTTGTATACACTCATAATAACAACTAAACTTTCAGCTTTTGAAGAATAAAGAAAACAAACAGGGAGCGCTCTCTGTCTTCTCCGTCTCTGCGAACTGTTTTTAGAAACGCGCCACTAAAATGAACTGTAACTCGACACAGAGACATGGGAGTTATATCTATAGAAAGCTTGAAGTGTCTACTTTGAAATGAAGCAAGTCTTATCGAAAACAAACATTCTGTGATGAAGTAATCCGTATGAAACCAACACGATGTTCAGTCTGTCCCGTCTGACTCATTATCTCTAATGCGATCACACACTAAATAGCTGTGAATAAGACTTTTGAGTAATCAGTCTTGTAGGCTAGAATATTTGCTTAAAAATTATGTGAAAATCATTCTGCTTACTCAATCTCAGAAAACAATATATTGATTTAAAATTTTCAAGACATGTTTTGTGATCGAGGGTCTATATGCGAGGGAGTGGTAATGGCCATGAATATTAAGTGAGTCTCACCTGAGAGACAAAGGGCCTTCCCCTAATGGCCCCTAATGGCCCATCAGTGTGACTGTGAGGCAGGTAAGAGAGAATGTGAGGAGATTGAAAAAAAGTTTTTTTTTACATTATTTGTATTTTATTTACAACACAGTATAATCAAAACATACATAATGAAGGTCAAAGACACATTATTGTGCACACTGATCTAACCACAGAGATGTGAACAGACTTTGAGTCATTCCTGCAACAGATTCTGTTCAACAAGTAAATCATACCTGATATTTACGTGTGTTATTTAAGTGTTTCTAATTCCTTCCATGGATTCAAGAAGAAAAAAACACAATCAGTAGAAAAGGAGCTTGTTTTAACATAGAATATCAGTGTAGTTGAACATCTGATGTTGGTTCAGCGCTCTCAGAGGAAAACAGTTTGAAGAGACATCAGGATACATCTGGTGCTGGTATCTGATTCAATAAAATACAAACAAAAAAAACATTTGTGAGCATGTTAATATCAAGAACATCTGTATATATATATAGGTTTTGTAGCCATATACTCACACATGTTTTGTACTATCATAAAAAAGAGAAAGAAATCTTATATCTGAAAAACTGATTATTATTGTTTAGCACGTTATTAAAATCAATTTCTGAACAGAGTAGGCTATTAATAATAAACATGTACTAAACATACTTAAACTCGTAGCATTCATCATGTTACAGTGTACACTCATATTACTTTTATTGTTTTATATAGAGCATGAAAACATGATCGCGCCGTAATAAATTTGAATACAATGTATTGCCCCTCATATTAAAAATGTTTTACACGATTTCAAACATTGTAGTCAGGAATTATAGTTTGGGAAAAACCCAACTATGATTTTGTAATCATAGTCTAGTATGTATAATTTTATAGTAGCCTATGATATGATTCTGTAGCCACAGACTCAAGCAAGCTTTGTACAATAAAAGGATGTATGTTGTACAATAAAAAATGATATTTTATATCTGAGAAACTATTTATTATTGTTTAGCACGCTATTAAAATCTATTTGTGAACGGAGTATTAATAATAAACATGGTCTAAACATTCTTAGACGCGTAGCATTCATCATGTTGTCGTTTGGGAAACACCCAACTGTTAATAAATCTGTTCAAGTTTATGACACAATAAAACGTTAACTAATGCAAAAAAGAAACATTACTTACTCATCAGATTGATCTCTACTGGATGAAATCGTGTTGTTCTTTCGAGGGAAATCGTGCTTTTACTCAGCGCGTCTTCTTCCAGAAACGAACAGAAGCCGCCATGAAGGACCTCCTCTTTGTTTGTGTTGGACGTTTGCACGTGCGCACGTCCCACGTGGCTATTTACATATGAACTGTGCGAGACGCGCGAGGGCGGGATTTCATTAGAGATAATGAGTCAGACGGGACAGACTGAACATCGTGTTGGTTTCATACGGATTACTTCATCACAGAATGTTTGTTTTCAATAGGACTTACTTCATTTTCAAAGTAGACACTTCAAGCTTTCTATAGATATATTTCTCATGTCTCTGTGTGAAGTATTTGCTGAGTTACAGTTCATTTTAGTGACGCGTTTCTAAAAACAGTTCGCGGAGACGGAGAAGACAGAGAGCACACCCTGTTTGTTTTATTATTTTTCCAAAAGCACAAAGTTGTGTTGTTATTGTGAGCGTACACAAAAAAAGTAGACACTTAACAGTTTCGATTGATGTATAACACTTATTTGTGTGACCAAAATCAACAGAGTATTTTTAGTGTCTTTTGCACTGATCTTAAAAAAAACGAGTTGGTCTCGCCGGCGATACCGTCGACCCCAGAGAGTTAAAAAGCAGCAGTCTGAGGATTCCCTCCGGGGAACCAACCTCCGAGGGACCATCACTCCTCTAGCACTCCGCAGCCAGTTGAGCTGTCCAAGGAACGTGCTGAGCCCTCTACAAGGAGCATACCAGCCGTTTCCTTTGGGGCTCCTCCCGACGATCGGATGTCGAGCGCTGCATTGCAGGGTGAGCCGGAGGTCTCTGGAGAGGAAGATTCGGCTGTGCTGCCCACAGATGGAAAACTCCAGGATGGTGGCAATGCCTGAATCGGATCCAGAGATGACGTCTATGCTTTCCTGGGCCACAGAGGGAGTAGGGCTTGAGTGAAGACCTCCACAGTGTCCAGAGCCCATGAGGATAGATGACTGGTTTCCCAGGGTGGCCTGCGCTACCCAGCAAGGTCGTGGATGGCACCTTTTACTGCCAGAAAACGATGGGAGCAGTCGGTAGTGATGCAGTTATGTCCTAATACCACCTCCACCTGGTGGGGCAAACCGTACCTCCCCTCCCAGGCCTGTAGGTACTCGTCTGGTCTGACCGGCAGTGCTTACGGCATTACTGCAGGTCCACCAGGCTAAGGCACTGAAGGACCTGTACGAGGGTGGTCACAATCGGCCCCCTGCATCTGCCCCTGCTCCCATGCGTATGCAGGCCGCTCCACCTGTCCAGGCCCCTACCAAACCTGGCGGTAAGCAGAAAAGCAAGATGCCCTGAGATGGGTGACACAGAGATGGAGGGACCTGCTCTTTGGGATATGGTGAATGCACCACTCCCTCCCCTGGAGGAGGGCTGGGTGGAGAGTCTTTTGTTTTGTTTGTCCCCGTCGGTACCCAAATTCTTGACAAAAGGGCCGTTTCCTCTATCTCTGGGTCCCAAGACTGCAGGGAGAGTTGTGTGTGGGACAAACCCAGACCTCATTCTTCCTCCTCTGTCGCCAGCGGGCAGCAGTGGGCAGTTTGAGAGCATCATCAAAGGCGTACTCGCGCATCTGCCCAACTGTGGAACCAGGTAAGTGTTACACCGCACACTCAGATCTCTCTTCGGTCCGCCCACAAGCTGCCCGAGCAAGGTCCCTAGCACGGTCCCTAGCACTACCCAGCCCACCTCGCTGGCTTCTTCGGACCATCAGACTTGGCTATGCGATTCAGTTTGCCCTGCGTCCCCCCAAGTTCAGGGGCATCCACTTCACATCAGTGAAGGCAACCGTTACACATGTCTTGCATGCAGAGATCGCAGTCCTGCTCGTGACCAGTTCCTCCAGCTGATATGAAATCAGGGTTTAACAGCCCCTTCATTGTACCCAAGAAAGCCAATGGATTACAACCAATCTTGGACCTGCGTGTCTTGAACTGGGCCCTTCAACGGCTACCGTTCAAGTTGCTGACGTAGAAATGCATCTTCAGGTGCATCCGTCCCCGAGATTGGTTTGCAGCGATCGACCTGAAGGACGCATACTTTCATGTCGCAATTCTTCTGCAGCCCTAGCTTTGCTCTGTCCCGTCCATGCCTTAAAGGGGTCATATGATGCCCATTTTCCACAAGTTGATATTATTCTTTAGGGTCTTAATGAAAAGTCTGTAACATAGTTTGGTTAAAATTTCCCATTGATAGTGTAAAAAACATTTTTTACCCTGTCAAAAACAGCTCTTTTCAGAGCAAGTCGTATTGTGTCATTCTCCTTTAAATGTTAATGAGCTCTTCTGGCCCCGCCCCTCTCTTCCAAGCTGCTCTCTGAGGGACTGTTTACTTTAGCCACATTCATCGTGAAACTTGCTAATTAGCACATTATTAGGAAAGGTCATTTGCAAAGATTAATTTAGAAACCCTTATACTCACTTCTTCTGTAGGTGAAGCTGGATCACAAATGATTCGCGCGAACATAGACACATTTAGGTAGATCGAGGGCACATTCCCTTCAGAACAAAACCTAATCCTCTTCAGCCGCTCAGATGACGGGAGTAAATGACTACTGCTATGTTCATTATTACATCCAACAACAAAACACCTCAATTGCTTAGGAGTCTTTCTTGTCTACATCTCCTCCGGCGGTGAAACAACTCACTGAGATAAGACACCAGTGCAGTCCGTGCTAAAATGCTACTATCAAACTATCATGGGAGCGTCCTTCGTCCGTGCGACAGCCATCTGAGATTGGCTCGATTTGAGAAAGGGGTAAAGATTTTAGTAGATTAAAAGAAAAAACACCGGGGTGGTTTTTATCATTATAGGGTGGTTGTGTACACAAAGCTTCAGGACCTCAGAACAGCTCTTTGTCTGTTATGGAGACCGGCAAAAGGGGAATGCCGTTTCCGAGCAGAGGATGGCCCACATGATAGTTTATGCCATCACCCTGGCTTAACAGGCACAGGGTGTGCCCTGCCCGCTCAGTTTGCGAGCTCACTCTACCAGAAGTGTTGTTTCCTCATGTGCGCTCATGGCGCCTCGCTGACAGATATTGGCCTGGGCGACCCCCAACACATTCGCTAGATTCTGTAGTCTTGGTGTTGAGCTGGTATCCTCCTGTGTTCTCACCTCAAACAGGTAAAAGCACCAAGAGGCCCTGGCTTATTATCGCCTTGCTAAACTGCTCCAGAGTGTCTGTACTGTAGAGCTCCTGTTCATCTGTCATCAACGTGATATCTCCGTTCCCTCCTTCAGGGAATGAGGGTTACATACAGTGCCCTCCAAATGTATTGGAACAGTGAGGCCAATTCCTTTATTTTTGCTGTAGACTGAAAACATTTGGGTTTGACATCAAAAGATGAATATGAGACGAGAGATCAGCATTTCAGCTTTTATTTCCAGGTATTCATATCTGGATCTGACACACAACGTAGAAGATATCACATTTTGTTTGAACCCACCCATTTTTCATGTGAGCAAAAGTATCGGAACAGACTGACTTAAAATTTAGATGCAAATCCTTTGCTTTCAATAACTTGAAAAGCAGCAATCCAGAGATTTAGCAGAAGAGCTTTTTCAGAAGAGAGAAGGCGGAACTGTGTGTGAGCCCTTTAAGGTCTGCGAAGAGTCATGCCTCTCAGGATGGGCTTGACCAATGAGAAAGGCTGAATTTCCAAGCGGGAGTTGGGAAATACTGGCGGGTTTTATGACCCTTTGTCTGAGAGCATGGTAATTTGCAAAGGGGTTGGATTGGAAGTTGATATACAAACTATTAAACATTTTTAGGACACTAATATGTTGCATAGGTATCAACATGTAATATTCACTCTCAATTAGATCAACCGAAGACGAACTGATAGAGACCAGACATGATACGTGTTAAAGTGATATTAACAAGTGATCTATCATAAGCATGCATAAAACAGTATTCAATGCACAAAAACATATACAAGAACAGTAATAATATACACAATGACCTTAATGATATGTATGTTCGTTCAAAGAAGGGTTTTTCTATAAATTAATTAGAGAAGAGTCCATTTTTAGGGCATAATGTCTTTCCAGTCACAAGTCTCCCGGTTTTCATCCAAAACATCTTAAATTGTGTTCCGAAGACGAACGATGCTTTTACGGGTTTGGAACAACATGAGGGTAAGTTATTAATGTCAAAATTTTCATTTTGGGGTGGAGTAACCCTTTAAGGGCCAGTTGAAGATTTAACAGAATTTGTATCAGAAAGGAGGGTGAGGAAAAGGCAAGAGTTATACTATTATATACAATTGGAGAATGTCCAAAATCAGGTGGAAGAGGAAGAGCAGAAGGAGACACAAGGGGAGCACGGAATGGAATTTACCTGATAGTGTAAGAAGTGAGGTAGGAAATACAGTCAAACCAAAAATTATTCAGACACCACATATAATTTTTGTTATCTTTTTACTACTGGGTGCAGGACACTATAGTTAATTTATGTAAGTGAGGATAGCAAAATGAAGTGAACTGTAACATATTATACTCAAAACTACTCCATACAGTGGACTACCAGTAAAATTGATAAAAATTTGGGAGCAAAAATTATTCAGACACTTTGACCAGATCATGTTTTGCTTAAGTGTTTTTTTTTCTTTAATTGCTAATGTGACCTTTTTACACCACAGACTAAACAAAATGAAGCATTGCTTGGTAATTGGTTGAGCTAAATTTGTATTATCTAATTGTGCACTTAAATTTAACAGCTGACAGCTATTCAACCGAATTCATTACATACCTTTCTATCAAAGTTATCTGACATTATCAAGAAGAATTTGTTCTGACACAGTTGAGTTCTTGGTTCTTGTCATATTTTATTATCATTTCTAAACTATAGCGAATAAACTGTGATAATGTGAGAAATGTTGAAGGTGTCTGAATAAATTTTGGTTTGACTGCATGTGGGTGAAATTGGGGGGAAAATTGGGGTAAGAATTGGACAACAGAAGGGAAATATTAGAAAGAGAGGCAAAGGCCATGTGGCAAGCCATTTTATGACATGGAT
This sequence comes from Acrossocheilus wenchowensis, assembly GCA_029620275.1. Lineage (NCBI taxonomy): Eukaryota > Metazoa > Chordata > Actinopteri > Cypriniformes > Cyprinidae > Acrossocheilus > Acrossocheilus wenchowensis. Next base: position 637,257 of record JAJUBA010000520.1, read on the forward strand.
TGCGGAACTTTAAATCTATGGGACTGAAGTATAATAAAGAATGGAAAGTTGAACTGAGCAGAAAGGTGGAGAGAAAGCGGATAAGGAAATTAGGGATGAGGTTCCTAAAGGGACAACATTAGATAAAGTACAAAAAAGGATGTGGTTTACTTACAATTTATGGGAAGAGAAAATTAAATTTTTACACATGCAAGTTTTGGTAACACTTTATAATAACTGCACACTATGAATCATTAGTTAAGCATTAGTAAATAGTCAATTAATCCTTTATAAAGCATTGTTCCAACATTAATAGTCATTAGTAAGCATTTCATAAATACAGCTATACATTTTTATGTTCTTGAGCATATCTATAATGTTTAATAATTGTATTTTCATACTTTATTAACAATCAATTTATTATTTCTAAATTATTACGTTATTTACAAACCAGTTATTTAGTTGTTGTCAGTGGTTCATAAGATCATTTAGAAAGTGCAAGTAAATGATTAATAAACTATTTAAATGTACATGAATGAATCTTATTATTTAGTCACATGATAATAATTGCTCAGTGTGTTAATAAATGGTTTATTAACACATTTTCCTGCTGTAATTCATGATTAAGTCAGGTAGTTATAAAACATTTAGTAGTTGCCAGCCATCTATTTTTGTGAGCTCAACTAAAGTGAGGACTATTTATACCTTGTAAAGCATTTACAAAGCAGATTTAAAGGCTTGTTTATCTCCCAAACAGAAAAGTTAAACAAACACAACACCGAGGGATACAGCACACAGAAATATTTTTGAAGATGCAAAACATGAAACTATACAACTGTACACTTGATAAAAAATGAAAAATAAACCTCTGCAATTTCATAGAAAAAAAAAAATGAAATAAAAATTCAAGTGTTAATTTTTTTGCATCTAGAAATAAATATTTCTGAGTTCTGTATCCCTCTGTGTTGTGTCTGTTTATTTGTTTTGTTAGGAAGATAACTGAGCCTTTAAATCTCCTTAAATGAAGAGCAAGGCATTTATAGCTGTATTTATAAACTGCTTATTAATGACTATTAATGTTGGAACCAGGGCCGTCCCTGGCTGACGCAAGGCCCGATGCGAGGTAGGGAGCGGGGCCCCCCTCGGTCCATTCACAATTAATTGTTTAAATTTTAATTATTCATTAACACTTAATTCACTACTGTTAACTACTAAGGAAGATGCGTTAACTAATCATATGTAATACAATTTTATGATTGTGTTAAGTAAAAGTTAGCTAATCAATAACTAATTTATTCTGTCATACCTCCTGAAGAACTACTATTAATCATCTACTAGTTAAGGTTCAAGAAGAATAACTATGAAGTAACTACTAATGAACAGTCATACACAACTGCATTGAGTTGTGACCCTTTCATATAAATGTTATTAGCAGTAGTAGTAGTATGAAAATGCAATATTAATGAATGCAATACTTTTTATAGAGGTTTTGCCTGTGTAGTGAGTTGTTTTGTGAGTGTGTTTTGTAAGAAATCAGCTTCCGATAGGAACCCCACCAACACTCCAGTGCCATGCGATAACTTACCTTAGTTTTTATATTTTATATACAGTACTGTATGTGTGCCTCCTCAGCATATACCACATTACTATTAATTCCTACCTGGTCTCATGGCATTTACGTACCTGCACTTTTTAGCGTGACGTGAAAAGTTTCCAAAATAAATGAACACTTTCACACAAATTTACAAAGTTGCGATTAATAAAGCCTAATTTTCGCACAATTACTTGAAGAATATCATGCTATGATTTCAAAACAATATTAATATGCTGGGAGATTTGAAAAGTGATCCTTTTGAACATTAGCATTGCACACATCCAGCTTCATATCTATGGGTTTTCATAGATGACAAGTTTGTTCGGTAGCTCACGGAGGACGGAGACGGACTTAGGAGACGAGATGCACCGGTTCGAATCCCGTGTAACTACGGTTCGACAAAGCAGTTAAAATCTGCGTAAAAGGAAGTTCAAATGGCACAGTTGCATCAGCTGATACGTTTTTATATCAGTTTTGCATTTGTTAACACTATCGGGTAGGTTTAGGGCTGGATTTGGTGTAGGGCATATTTCCAACACGATAGAGCGTTAACCTTTAGCGACAGTCCCCGAATATTTGAATTCTGAACCGCCGCAATACGTATCTGAAGCAACATAATAAAAAAACAGCAATACGTACCAATATCTACATAATACAAACGTGCCAGGGTTCACATATTTAACCTGTGTTTTAGTGCCACTCAGTGGACATTTCTATTTGAAACTGCGGCGAAACGTGAAGCAAGGTACGTAAAACGGTGTCGCACAAAAAGTGCGCAGAAGTACGTATTGTTATGAGACCAGGTTGATTAATTCAATTTCTGTATGTAAGGCAAGGACTGAGGGAAAGTGAAAATACAGGTAACCCATTAGTAATTAATAAATAATTATTAGATAATTCCGCAAGAATTACTTGGAACCTGAAACAGTATTCTAAAGTGAAAATATAGGGAACCCATTAGTAATTAATAAATAATTATTAGATAATTCCGCAAGAATTACTTAGAACCTGAAACAGTATTCTAAAGTGAAAATATAGGGAACCCATTAGTAATTAATAAATAATTATTAGATAATTCCGCAAGAATTACTTAGAACCTGAAACAGTATTCTAAACTGAAAATATAGGGAACCCATTAGTAATTAATAAATAATTATTAGATAATTCCGCAAGAATTACTTGGAACCTGAAACAGTATTCTAAACTGAAAATATAGGGAACCCATTAGTAATTAATAAATAATTATTAGATAATTCCGCAAGAATTACTTGGAACCTGAAACAGTATTCTAAAGTGAAAATATAGGGAACCCATTAGTAATTAATAAATAATTATTAGATAATTCCGCAAGAATTACTTGGAACCTGAAACAGTATTCTAAACTGAAAATATAGGGAACCCATTAGTAATTAATAAATAATTATTAGATAATTCCGCAAGAATTACTTGGAACCTGAAACAGTATTCTAAAGTGAAAATATAGGGAACCCATTAGTAATTAATAAATAATTATTAGATAATTCCGCAAGAATTACTTGGAACCTGAAACAGTATTCTAAACTGAAAATATAGGGAACCCATTAGTAATTAATAAATAATTATTAGATAATTCCGCAAGAATTACTTGGAACCTGAAACAGTATTCTAAAGTGAAAATATAGGGAACCCATTAGTAATTAATAAATAATTATTAGATAATTCCGCAAGAATTACTTGGAACCTGAAACAGTATTCTAAAGTGAAAATATAGGGAACCCATTAGTAATTAATAAATAATTATTAGATAATTCCGCAAGAATTACTTGGAACCTGAAACAGTATTCTAAAGTGAAAATATAGGGAACCCATTAGTAATTAATAAATAATTATTAGATAATTCCACAAGAATTACTTAGAACCTGAAACAGTATTCTAAAGTGAACCTATTAGTAAATAATAATTACTACATCATTTTGACTCAAATCAAACTTACACTCTTAAAAAAAACTATAAAAGTAATCATAAACTTTGTACGCAACACAACTTGTTTACGATCTTTATTTCAGATGAGAACATTTCTTAATACAGCATATTTTATTCCATTTTAACATGTATACAGCCCACATTTAAACTAATTTAACAAACATTTTATAGCAATTCAAGTGTAATCAACCGGTCTCCGGTTTCCTCGGTAGCGGTGCTGGATCTCGTGCGGGAGCTGGGCTCAGAGAAACTGCAGACCACCACTCTGCGTTTCACTCATAGCTGCAATATGCTGTTACTGACTCCATAACCTATGTTATGAGTGATGAGTCCTTTTGGGTGTGCAGCAAACAAAATGCATATTTCATTTCCATTATAGGCTAATAATAGAAGTAGTGGACTGTAACAAAGTTGCTACTGTAGTAGTACTTTGTACTTGTCCTTTTACTCAAGTAATTTTGAAAATGAATAGGCCTACTTATAATTTTACTGGAGTAATATTTTATTGGGGTATCTGTACTTTTTCTTAATTACTTGATTTGTGGGCCACAACTTGATTATTATAGTGACTATTTGCGTATAACTGTTCAGTAGTAGCTATTTCATAGTTATTTTTATAGAAGTTCTTCAGCAGGTATGACAGAATGCATTAGTTATTGATTAGCTAAGTGTTACTTAACACAATCATAAAATTTTATTGGTAACACTTTATTTTAAGGTCTCTTAACTAGTTGCTAATTAGCATGCATATTAATAGAATATTAGCCATTTATTAGTAGTAATTAAGGACATATTAATGCCTTATTCTACATGACCATATTCTACATCCCTAACATCCCTACCCAATACCTAAACTTAACAACTACCTTACTTACTATTAATAAGCAGCAAATTTGGAATTTATTGAGGGAAAAGTCGTAGTTAATAGTTAATAGTTCCCTATTCTAAAGTGTTACCATAGTGAGTTAAGTGTTAATGAATAATTACCTTAATTCAATAATTCCTTATAAGTTATGCAGTAAGTAAGAAACAGTATTCTAAAGTGTTACCAAAATATCTTAAGACTAATCAGATGCAAATGTCATGTAGAAATCTTTAAATGGATAGTTACCGCATTCAGTGAAAGAGTTATGACTTGATTTGTTTTTATTGGATTTTTAAACAGAATTAGATTACATTGGACACCATTTTCTAAACTTTGTGAAACATTTTGTGAAACACTGTGTGAACTAATAATCATATTTTTTTGTATACTTGTTAGACTTTAATGACCTTTTTAGAAAACTTGACTAACAAGTTTTGAACAAGAATTTTAGAATGATAAAATTATTAAATTATTATATAATTCTTATTATATCATTGTTCTTGCTGTTTTTATTTTCACTACAGACATGGCATCAGAACCCATTGAACTGGCAGCCCTAGGAAGACCTCTGTTTCCTGGTATGCTGTATGACTGCCGCAAGGATTCCTTCATTCCAGGTGCTTTACCTACTTTAAAAAGAAGCTTTTTGTTTCCCTTTTTCAACTAATTATGAATCCACAAAAAAGTATGGAAATGTTATAATACTTTTCATTAATAGTTATATTAATTGAACATAATGCTTAACAGCTCATTAGTTAATACATACTCAAATACCTACAGGTATGAGATAATGTGCTATATAATGATGAACAAATCATTAGTTCATGTAAATTAAAATGCTTAAAAATATTATTATACTTTTAATTTATTTATGATTATGCACTTCGCAAAAATCTGCAAATGATTTTACAGATGTTATACAGTAATTAATAGCTCAAACTTTTTAAAATTATTGATATGTTATCTAATGCAGTGGTTCAAAAAATTTTTGTCAGCCGAACCCCTTGGCCTAAAGTATTTTCTTGAAGTACCCCCTGGGATTTTAAGTAAATATTTAAATGATTTAATGACACATTGGGAAAGGACAGTGAGTCAGGACTCGAACTTTGATCGCCCAAAGCACAACTGCACTATATGTAGGCATACTGCCCACAAGTCTATTGGCACAGACATATCACCATTATCATGTGCTGGAAATGTTCAGAAATTAGTCATTTTCCATTTACTAGTTAAGATTTACAACACAAATTTGGTCCAATTCGTAGCATATCAGAAAGAACTAGATAAAAAAGTTTGTCGAGACAAACTTTAAGTTGGCTTGAGAAAGCCGGACCAGAAAGTTTGAAAAGTTTAAAAAGCTTTTAAAAGTTTGATGGTTTTCAGTCTGAAATAGTTTAAAGTTTAAAAACTCGGACCAGAAAGTTTGAAAATTTTAAGAAGTTTAAAGAAGTTTTAAGTTTGATAGTTTTTAGTCTGAAACAATTTTGAAGTTTAAGATAGATAGATAGTCAGATAGATATGAGTGAGTTTAAATGGCTTAGTAATAGTACATAGAAGGAAAGTCTTATTGAGTTTAATGGGCTTGAGTGCATTTAGATTTAAATTTTGACAGATGGAGCTTGAATAGTCTTGGCTCATCTGAACATTCCGTCAGATGAGTCTATGGGATTTTTAATGATTTTTCATCTTCATTTTTATGAAAACCGTAAGTCGGATCAGTTAGAAAAGATATAGCACACTAAGTGAGATCAGTCTCAAGATTTGGGCTGAGTTTGGAGTTTGTAGAGTTAAAGCTCTAGGAGGAGTAGCAGTCAGAAATTGTAGTCTCAGAAAAAGAAGAACTAGATAAAAAAAGTTTGTCGAGACAAATTTAAGTTGGCTTAAGAAAGCCGGACCTGAAAGTTCGGAAAAAGTTTAAGAAGTTTAAAAAAGTTTCAAGTTTGATGGTTTTCAGTATGAAACAGTTTGAAGTTTAAAGTAGTTTTAAAAGTCAGAGATGGACAAACAGACAGATAGATAGAAATAGTCAGATGATAGATAGATTATAGATAGATAGATTAGAAATATTAGATAGATAATAGAAAAGATAAAGAACACCCGGCGAGATCAGTCTGAAGATCTGGGCTGAGTTTGGAGTCTGTAAAGTTAAAGCTCTAGGAGGAGTAGCAGTCAGAAATTTTAGTCTCAGAAAAAGAATAATAATAACTAGATAAAAAAGTTTGTCGAGACAAACTTTAAGTTGGCTTGAGAAAGCCGGACCAGAAAGAAAAAGTTAGAAAAGTTTAAGAAGTTTAAAAAAGTTCTAAGTTTAATGGTTTGCAGTCTGAAATAGTTTGAAGTTTAAAGTAGTTTTAAAAGCTTAAAGTTTGAATGTTTTAAAGACAATACAGTCAGATGATGATTAGCAAGTGACTAGCATGTTTCTAGCATGATTAGCATGTCACTAGCATATTGCTAGCATGACTAGCATGTCGCTAGCATGTTTCTAGCATGATTAGCATGTTACTAGCATACTATATTAAAAATAAGTTTAAATAGGATTTCAGTAAGTTGGCTTTCTCAAGCCAACTTAATTAGACAAGATTCTATTAGAACAGTGTTGAAACAACAAAAAGAGCCAAATTCCACAAAGAGGCCCAGTATAACAAGGCAACGTCATAAACCTATCCAGGATTCTGGCACAATGAGTCTGAAGCAAGTCTAGCTACAGTAGGTATTCAACCAAAATGCCTATTACCGCCGCATGTACCGCTACCGGGAGACCACGGCGTTAAATGTGAAACTCGTTCGCAAAATCAACACCAGGTGGCGCAAAGGGATAGTTGACACCACTGCTCAATGACGCTGGAATTGTGACTTTTTTTTTTTGACTGCCTTGCTCTCAGTTGTTGAAACCCTAAAACTTCCAAATCTTCATTACTTATGTTGCTGGATCTGTCCGCTGGTATATGGTTGATATGGTTAACCACCAGATCCTCCTGTCAACACTATTGGCAAAGGGCATCTCAGGAACTGCACTCCAGTGGTCTGAGTCTTACCTCTCAGATAGGTCCTTCAAGGTATCTTGGAGGGGTGAGGTGTCCAAGTCGCAACATCTAGCTACTGCTGTGCCTCTTGGACCACTTCTCTTCTCTGTCTACATGGCATCGCTAGGTTCTGTCATTCAGAAACATGGCTTTTCATATCAGTTCTATGCTGATGACACTCAACTCTACCCCTCATTCCATCCTGATGATCCGACGATAACTGCTCACATCTCAGCATGTCTAACAGACATTTCTTGCAGGATGAAGGACCATCACCTTCAACTCAACCTTGCCAAGACAGAACTGCTTGTAGTTTCAACAAACCCATCACTTCACTTCACCATCCAGTTAGGCTCATCAACCATAACTCCTTCAAAAATTGCCAGAAACCTTGGGGTTGTGATTAATGATCAGCTGAATTTCTCCGACCACATTGCTAAAACTGCCCGGTCCTGCAGATTTGACTTATACAACATTAGAAAGAGCAGGCCCTTTCTTTCTGAACATGCAACACAACTCCTTGTTCACGCTCTTGCTCTGTCCAGACTGGACTATTGCAATGCTCTCTTAGCAGGTCTTCCAGCCAGTTCTATCAAACCTCTACAATTAATTCAGAATGTGGCTGCAAGATAAATCTTTAATGATCTGAATAGAATGCACATCACACCTGTCACCGATCAGTCAGGCCCTTCACTCCACCAATCACATCGTTCCACATCCCCCGAGTACTAATCACACTCACCTGCACCTAATCACCATGCCAATCAACAGCACTATAAAGGATCACCACACACACACTTCAGCGTCCGATCTTGTCATTGCTACGTGGACTCAACCTCTTGGTATCCTGTATCAGAAAAGACCATATCCTTCCGAGAATCTAAGAAATACTTACCCTGTCTGACTTACCTGCTGTGTTCTCCCACCTTGTGTCCTCCTCTCTTCATAGAGCTCCGTCCTCGAAGTGTGTGTGTGTCTCCCCGGATCGATCCTGTCTCGTCTCCCCGCACGTCTGAGGAAAAGAGAAGAAGCATCAGCACATCATATAATCAGTTTAATTACCATTCTGAAGTCACCTACTCACCTTGCAAGAATCCTAAAGTCACCTGAGTGTCTCACCTGTTTTAATAAACACCCATTTCACTTTTACCATCTTCGTGTCTGAGTCCATCCATAACAACACCACTGTCACATCAATTTGCACTGGCTACCAATAGCTGCTCACATAAAATACAAGGCATTGATGTTTGCATAGAACCCGTTTACCTAAATTCACTACTTCAGACTTATGTGCCCTCTAGAAGCTTGCGTTCTGCAAGTGAACGGATTATTGTTCATCCCAAAGAGGCACAAAATCATTTTCACGGACTTTTACATTAACTGTTCCCTCCTGGCAGAATGACCTTCTCAATTCAAGCAGCAGTCCTTACCCCTTTTTTTTTATTAAAAAAAAAAAAACTTGACCCTCTGGCCTTGGCACTCTGGCCGCTTGGTTGTTACTTTAAAAAAACAACAACTTACATTTAACGAATAAAAAAATGCTCCAAACGTTTTTCTAAATTAACTTAATAAAATAACGAAACGAAATACAATCACTTTGCCATTTCATACAAAACTGAACAATTTTAATGGCTGGAACAGTAGTTGATAAGCTGTTTTGTGAGAAGGTGGAAAAAAGACAGACTCAGGTCAGACTCGGGCCGAGAATTCTGATGAGCTGTCGGACACGGGCCAGGCTAGGGCCTGAGCGTCTCAGGCCAGGGCCGAGCTAAAGCCTAAATTTTAGGCCCGTGCAGGGCTCTAGTATGATTGTGAATAAGTGCAGTGTCCTGTTAGTGTAACTCTACCACAGAGTTAACATTTGAAGTGAATGTATGACGGGTGTGCTGTAGCACAATACTATGATATTTCTGCAAAAACATATCGCAGAGACATTTTGGTAACACTTTATAATAACGTTCAGTTGTAAGTCATTTATAAGTGATTAGTTAATGATGAACTAATCATTTACAAAACATGACTATACATTCACAAATGATTAAGTGATATGCTAACGATTTACAAATCTGTCGTAAGTGATCTTTAAAAAATGACATCATGAAATAATCAAACAGATCCTTAGTAAATGGTTAATAGTTACTTTAAGTTACTAGTTAATATATTATTAATCACTTATAAATTATTGAAATGTCAACATTGTACTATTATCTCATTTACAGAGCTTTCTGCATCCCCTAATCTAAAGTGTGAACTACTCATCACTTGTAAATGTTACACATCATTTTTAGATCTTTCTTACCTGTTACAAATGATCTGTAGGTGTATACAAGGCATTTACAACACTTTCTGCATCCCCTAATCTACAGTGTAAACTACTCATCAGTTGTAAATGTTTTACAAACCTGCCAGTTACAGGTTGTTTGTGTGTGTATATAGATTAACGCACACACAACCTGTAACCGGAAGCTTTGTAACAATATCAAAATCACGCTCCCTTTCTTTGCGTATACATTTGAGCAGTGTTTTGCAAATCTCCCCACACTGTGACGTAGACATGTGGGGGCGTGTTTGAATGAGCTGTTTTAGGGGCGTGGTCGAGTTTTGATTAACAGAAAAAAATAAATAAATCCCACAGCACACCACTAAGCAATATATTGAAATATGTACATAGAATGATTTTTTTTTTTGGAAATAATTTAACACTGCGTCCTCAGAGTTGGTATTGTGTCTTTATCAAACACTTGCACTTAACATTTTATGAAAATCAAGCTCAAATTGAACCTTAACAAAGTTCTTGACCAGCGAATGACGGAGATCTGTGTTTTGTCTGTCATTAGAACGGCTGTATCTGAGGCAGTAAGCTCATTGTATTATGCTTCATCAACTTACAAGTTATAATGTTTATTGTAGCTATATGGGCACTTAGTTTTTTTTTTTTTTTTTGTTGTTTAATACAAAATCTCATGACATAAATGATGAAGTGCTATGCACAGGATATTTAAAATGCACAAAGTATATTGGCTACAACTAGACGGCAAATGCTAACTCTCTGCTCTTCAAACACACAAAAAACATTAGCCTTTATAGACATAGTGTTTCTTGAGTAAAGAAAACACTGTACTTATTCAAACATCAGTTATTTATTTACCCTTGTATTGCGAACAAGCAGAGATCTGTCTCCAGGCTGTGCACGGCACAGTCCTCCACCTTTAATGAGAGTACCATGGTGCATGTGTGTGGTGCTGCTGACGTCATCAGAGAAGGAATGCAATTCCAGAGCAGAAGCAAATTATCAGATTTTGATTAAAGATTACTAAAATAATTTTGTTTCAGTGGATTAACTTGCACAGAATAATTGTTCACTTTAGGACTAGCAATTTGTGCTAATAAAATAAATATTTTAAATTTTAATTCCATGCAGACTTTAAGCAATAAGGTTACGTGAGAGAAAGCCATGCTGTTCCTTAACCAAACAGGTGTATCTTACTCTACTACCTACCTACGTATTATCCCCAAACGGAAAACAGCCTATACGGCCCCCTAGAGCACAAAAAACACTGATCGGTTACAAGCTATATGACTATATATTAACTAATGGTCTGTTAAGCATTATATAATGTTTGTTAATAACTTATTAATGAAAGTTTTTATAAACTGTTACTAAAAATAACCAATTTGCGACACAATAAAATGAAGCACACAAATATTAGTTTAAAATTGTCTTACAGATACAGGATGCATCTTTACTTCAGTTGTTCATTGTGTCCATTGTACTGTATGTACGTAACTGTTAAAACCATTTATCATTTCAGGTGTTACTCTGTGGGATAAGAAATCACTGAGGGAAGATTTGGACAGTCGTTCGCAGCTCATGACAGATTTGAAGTTCAGTAGCTCTGACTCTCTCTCTAGTAAGGCCAGTCTTCTAGATGTAAGTGCTTCACTGAAGGCCAGCTTTTTGGGGGGGCTGGTGGAGGTGGGAGGATCTGCCAAGTTCCTGCGTGACACCAAATCCTCCAAACAACAGTCCAGAGTAACAATGCATTACAGTGAAACCTCAAGATTCGATCAACTCACTATGGTGTTTGAGAAGAAAACTGCAACTCACGTGGTCACCGCTGTGCTGTACGGAGCTCAAGCCTTCATGGTGTTTGATCGCTCATTTGCAGAAGATGAAAACAAGCAGGAGATTGAGGGAGAACTGAATGTCATGGTCAAGAAGATCCCTGGATTTTCCATTGAGGGAAAAGGAGCTTTAAAAATGACAGATGAAGATAATAAAAAGGCTGAGAATATCTCCTGCACATTTCATGGTGATGTCCGTCTTGAGCAGAATCCCACCACATACCTGGAGGCCCTAGAGGTGTACAAGAACCTCCCCAAACAGCTGAAGACAAATCCACAGGATGCAGTGCCAATAAAAGTCTGGCTCTATCCTCTAACTTTACTGGATACAAAAGCAGCTCGGTTGGAGAGAGAAATCAGCACACGCTTGATTTCCAACACTGAAGATATGATGGAGGAGCTGGCGGAGGTAGAGAGGACATGCAATGACCTGTCCAGAAGAACACAGGAAAATGTTTTCAGTGACATCAAAGAAAGGCTGCGCTCATTTCAGGATTCATTTAACATTTACAAGATGGTGCTACAGAAAGCACTGGCCAGGGTCTTGCCTACCATTCGAGGAGGAGGTATGGAGGAACAATCCCTGGAAAACATCCTGAAGATACACAGCAGCTCCCCTTTTAAAGCTGACTTGCTTAACCAATGGTTAGATGATGCAAAGTCTGAGCTTTACTTATTGAATAATTCCAGCAAGACGCTGAATGAGATCAACACTGAAGATTCAGACAGGCTCAACGGCATCCTTCTTGATCCTGATATTAACGTTGTGGTGTGCTTGACCTTCACATCTCTAAAATATAAAGACTCATATCTTTCAACCGTGAAAGAGTTTCTCAAATCTGACAAGTTTAAAGAGCTAGATGAAAAAATAAACCTGCTTTCTGTGACATCAGACATCAGAAAGTGGTTCAAAGATCCTGAGGTCATTGCAAAGATGAGAGAGAACTTATTGGTCTTCAAGAAATTTAAAATGAGGCCAATAAAATAAAAATGAGAAGAATATCCGATTCATTATTTCTGCCATCTCCAATCCCTCCATTCCAGGCTCCTCCATCTATCTGTATGAAAATGGTAAACTGACAGACACACAGTTCCAGCCCGTGTCCAAGCCACCCCCACCAATAGTGAAGAGTGTCCAGGCACAAACTGTGTGCCTGAAACTGCAGAAGTCCCCAACTGGAGAAACAGTGAAGTACAGAGTGGAGTACAAGCAGGTGAAAGCAGGTTCTGGAGCTGAGGAACAGTGGCTTGTCAAAGACACAGCTGATGAAGACTTCAAACTGACTGAACTGGTATCTGGAAAGCAGTACCTGATCCGCTACAGGACAGTGGGTAAAGTGGGAGTGAGTGAACCCAGTGATACTGTTAGCCCTGCACTCCCTTCAAGTAAGTGTCATCTGCACATTTTTATAAATACTGTCTTTCCTCTAAACAACAATCGGCATTTAGAATTATGTTTGTGACTGTATTGCATGTATTAATTTCTTTTGCTGTGGAGTATCTTTCTCTGAATCTGTATGGACATTGACTTTTGAATTGAATTTTTGTTCCACTGTTCTCACCATCATTACAATCTAACAGAGGCTCTACTGCCAGACACTACAGTACCCTCTCTCTGGTTCTTTCCTAGCTGACACATGTTTACCAACAGGGTTCCATATAATAATACAGACGTTAAGCAGCTTTATTATTTTACCTCAGTTTACCTCAGTTTTATTTTTACCCAAGTAGAGTAAAGCTAAACTGATGGGAGATGCTCATATCTCTGTTTCTGTGATTTACTGAACCGCTACATGAAAATATGTGACACAACGAGATGAACGTGAGCAGTTTGGCTCTGCTATTGTTTTAAATCACAGGCAACTTAGTCGTCCAGAGGGGATTCCATGCATTGCAAAATAATATTTGATTAGTATTTATCTTGTTTTATAAATATCTAAATCTAAATTCTTGAATCAAGATGCATTTACTTGAGAAGCAAAATGACTAAAGATATCATCTTGTTTTCTGAAAATGTTATTGACATTAAAAAAGAACTGTCTGTCAAAAGGGTAAAAAAAAAAATTAATTCAAAGGCAAAACAAGTCTTTTCTTAAATAAGAGTAAAAACACATATAGACACACACCTATATACCATAAAATAACATGTTATTAAAGACCAATTTGGAGTAGACATCACAGTTACGTCACTTGCAGCTGTACGTGCATTATGGTGGCAGAAAAAGCCTGGTAACAAGTGAAGGGAAACCGTAAAAATTCCATGGAATAAAAGAAAAACATGTATTGTTGTGCCTTTGGATGTCAGAATTGAAGTGCAAATCATTTTTATAGAATACTAAATGTAGAATAAGCTTTTATAGAAGCTACACGCAGACATTTAAATGGACAGACTAATGGATGAAACCTGCTATGATTCCTCTACTTTGAAAGCATTAATTTGTTTTAAACAATAGGTCTACATAATATTCACATATGCAGATAATAATAATAATAATTCTTCTTCATTACATTTATATAGTTACAGCATGAAATAATATTTAAACTTATAACATTTTACATTTACCTATTTATTTTATCTTGCAATTCTGACCTTTTTTCTCACAAATGCAAGTTTATATCTCATATTTCAGGCTTTATAACTTGATTTAACTCGACAATAGCAAGTCTGTCAATTCTGAGAAAACAAAGCCAGAAGTTTGGGACATAAGCTCATGATTCTGAGCCGAAGGGAAAATAAAGAACGACATGAGATAATCTTGGAATTGTGAGAATAAAGTCAGATTTTTTCAATTTAAACTCAAATTTACCTCTTTTTTAAAAAAAAAATTATTGGTTACACTTTATATTAGGTGGCCTTAACTACTATGTACTTACATCAAAAAATAAGTACAATGTACTTATTGTGTTCATTTTGTATTGCAAAACACTTCTGCTGCTATTGAGGTGGGATACGGGTAAGGTCAGGGATAGGTTTGGTGATATGGGTAGGTTTAAGGGTGGGTTAAGGTGTAAGGGATGGGTTGACAGTGTAATTATAAATGTAATTACAGAAATTAATTACAGATGTAAGTACATATAGGTATTTTTAAAAATATAAGTACAATGTAAAAACATGTATGTACACAATAAGTGGATTGTATCAAATGATTAATTTAAATGTAAGTACATAGTAGTTAAGGCCACCTAATGTAAAGTGGGACCAAATTATTTTATTCCATGGCTTCCATAGACTGCCACATGAAAACTGTCATTTTTTGCTACCGGATAGGCTCCGCCCACAAAACATCATCACTGTTTGCAAACACTGAATTGGTCTATTTAGATAATATAACATTTATTTAAATTATTATATTATCATAAACATTTTTTGCAAACAACACAGAAGACACTAGTATTACTTCTGGCATCTTGTCTGTAGCTCCTGTATCATTGCATGTTAATTGCTTTCTATAAAAATGTTTGGATTATTAGGAAATAATGACGCACATATAATTTTTCATGGCCGATTCTCATTTTGTACAAGCCAATTTATAGATTCTGATACTGATTTTTTTCTGTTTAAGCAAATTTATTAGATGTTAATATGCACTATAACATGCAAACTAAACATTCGAAATTAGAAACAACCACTGCATTTTCATGATCCAAACAAAGATGCTACACACACATAGCATAAGCAGTTATTAGAATACAAAATTACAGTGGTCTATAACAAATATTACCAGGCTTCATACAAGGTGACTTTGACTTTTTGAAATTTAAATCCTAAAATAGCGCTTGGAAACAGCCATATTTATGAAAGTGTAAACTTAAAAGTGCTTGAAATTTTGAAAAACAATATATGTGACCCTGGACCACAAAACCAGTCATAAGGGTCCATTTTTCGAGATTTCAAATCTAAATATTGAGAAAATCGCCTTTAAAGTTTAAAGTCCTTAGCAATGCATATTACTAATTAAAAATTAAGTTTTGATATATATATATATATATTATACAGTTGGAAATTTACAAAATATCTTCCTGGAACATGATCTTTACTTAATATCCTAATGATTTTTGGCATAAAAGAAAAATTTATAATTTTGACCCATACAATGTATTTTTGGCTATTGCTACAAATATACACCAGCAACTTAAGACTGGTTTTGTGGTCCAGGGTCATATATATTGTTTCTTCTTCACTACAATACAAAATTGTAACGGGGCTGATGAGACGTGCGGATCCATGTGCAAGCTTTTATTTAAAGGCATGGTCATAAATACAGGCAGGGTCGAAACAGGGACAAGACAAAGAGTAGGACAAGCGTGGGTTGACGATCGGCGAACAGTATCCAATGGGGCAAGGCAGAGAGATAATCCAGGTACACAAGCTAGAATCCAAGAGAGGTGCAAACAGTGTCCAAACGGCAAGGCAAGGGTTAATCCAGGGAACATGGGCTAGAAAAAAACACGGGAAAACAGGCAAGGCAAGACTAAGTCAATAAACTGGGCTATGTAGAGTAGCTATCGCTGGGAGAGTGATAAACGCTATACAATACTTGGCAGTGAGGGAGAGAAAATCCATGGCTTAAGTGGTGGAGCGGAGGCGGAACAGGGGGAGGGACGGGTCCACGAGGGAGTGGGAAGACCGAGGACTGAGGCAGAGCCGGCAGAGCAGGACACCCAGGCAGAACCGGCGAAGCAGAGAACCCAGGCGGAAACCAGGACGGAACAGGAGCCCACCAGGGCAGAGCAGGAGCCCAACAGTGCGGAGCAGACGGACCTGAAGACCACCACGGCGGAGCAGATAGAGCAGGAGCACACCACGACGAATCAGAAACCCACAGCAGAGACTGGGACCTAGAGAAAACTGAAACACAAGGAGGAGAAAGAACATGCACAGACACACGGACAGAGGTAGGGAACATGGGAAGGCTCTCAATGTTTGCTCTGGCGGCTACGGAGCAAGAAGGCAGTTCACAATAAGCCACCATGGCTGGTTCAGAGCAGGGCAAATGTTCAAAAGCGGCCTCCGTGGCCGTGACAAGACATGACGAGGAATCACAGATGGCCTCCATAGCCGTGACAGGGCAAGACGAAAGTTCATTGACGGCCTCCATAGCCGTGACAGGGCAGGACAAGGAATCACAGATGGCCTCCATAGCCGTGACAGGGCAAGACGAGAGTTCATTGACGGATACCGCTGACACCTCTGGAGGTTCTGCAGCGGTTGCCGCCACCTCTGGAGGTTCTACAGTGGTAAACTCAGGACACAGGGAGAGTTCATTACTAGGTGCCACCACCACACAAGGGGTTGACGAGAGCCCCGCCGCTTCTGGAGGTTCTTTAGCGGGCGCCGCCACCTCAGGCAGTTCTGTACGCACGGTGGTGTACGCAGCCCAAACGCAACACAAAGCGATTCCCATCAGGGGAAGTGCTTTGGACAGGGGAATATGCGCAAGAACAGGAGGGTTACAGTGAGCTGGTTTGGGGATACCAGCCGTGCGTGCAGACACCAGCGGTACATCCCTCAAACTAGACATCAAACTGGGATAGTTGGGTGATAACTATCCCACAACTTGGGTGATAGTTGTGGGATAGTTGGATAACTGGGTGTGTCAGCCCGGACGTGATGTGACTCTGGACAGTCGGCGGAGACGTGACGTGACGTGACGTGACTCTGGACGGACAACTGTGACCTGACTCAATTCATGACGACCAACTGTGACTTGACTTAGTTCATGGAGATTAGCTGTGACTTGGCTTGACTCGTGAAGATCAGTTGTGACTTGACGGGGTGTTGTTGTGGCCTCCATTTTGCAAGCGTGCTCTAACGTAGCTGCTAACTTGGTCATAAATGCAGTGTCGCGTTCTTCCTCCACAACACCCATAGTAAACACAGAGCCAACAGTCAATAACGCATAATCCATAAACTGAGCTAGTGATGAACGCGGACTCTCGCGTCTAAGCTCAGATCGTAGTGGCTGAACAATGCCATCACAAAAAAACTCTATTACCAGACAGTCCGGTAGATCAGAGTAATTTGCAATGGCTAAGAATTCACGGATATAGTTCTCCAGCGATCGCGAGCCTTGTTTAAGGGCTAACAAAATTCTTGCCGTGTCCATACCTGGCCAATGTTCTTCAGAAAAGCTGCTGGGTCCTTGTGTGGCCGAGTATTCTGTAACGGGGCTGACGAGACGTGAGATGTGAGACGTGCGGATCTGTGTGCAAGCTTTTATTTAAAGGCATGGTCATGAATACAGGCAGGGTTGAAACAATGGCAAACAGGTATGACAGGAACAAGACAAAGAGTAATCCTAGGGCAAGCGTGGGTGGACAATCGGCGAACAGTATCCAATGGGGCAAGGCAGAGAGATAATCCAGGTACACGAGCTAGAATCCAAGAGAGGTGCAAACAGTGTCCAAACGGCAAGGCAAGGGTTAATCCAGGGAACACGGAATAGAAACAAACACGGGCTAGAAACAAACACGGGAATACAGGCAAGGCAAGACTAAGTCAATAAACTGGCCTCCGTAGAGTAGCTATCGCTGGGAGAGTGATAAACGCTATACAATACTCAGCAGTGAAGGAGAGAAAGTCCATGGCTTAAGTAGGGTGTGTGATCAGTGCAATCAGCTGTGTGTGCAATCAGTGCAATGGATGATGGGAAATTGAGTCCAGTGTGATGTGTGCTGTGAGAGTCAATGTGGTGAGTGAGTGACCTCTGGTGGTGAGTGAACGGAAGTTCATAGCCCGGATTCGTGACAAAAATAACAAGGGTCTATAGAAAATATTAGGAAACAATAACTGTTGTACTTCATTTATCATTAGCCTCTATTGGATTTGTGCATTATCTCTCAAAGCGACTGCATTTACTAGCCTTTCATTGTTTCTCCCCTTCCATGTTTACTAGATCATTTCAAAGAATATAATGAATTAAATTTGTTTGTCTGAGAGCTCTCACTCTACACTGCCACTCACCCCGACGCCATACCGGAAGTCCTCACCGATCTTTTAATTAATGCAAACTTACCATAATTACATTGTTAAATTGTACAGTTACAGTTATAAATTATGTTATCAAATAAAGTTAATAAGAATACATGCAGAAATCTCCGAGCGTCTCGTTTGACAGTCGCAAACCTTATGATCTTATAAATAGCAGTCAAAGCAAAATCAACTCTCTGAAAATGTACAGTATTGCACATTGGAGTGGTTTGTGTTTGAATGAAGAGATCCCTGTATACTGACTAATGCTGAACTGCATAATCAACAGAAGAGTGAAGCGATCTCCGTGGTGTATATTCATGAATTTCCACACAGAGGTGTGCAATAATGTAGGGAGGATGTTTTCTCTTGTCTTTGATATACCACTATCCGCTATTTAATTTGAAAAACATTAATTATATCTATCTAGCCAAGTCTCGTATGTAAGTTTCCCTTACAGTAAATGCAAACGTCACAAGACCGGAAGTAAGTATGCACACACTCACGTCGCCGAAGCTCACCAGCGCCATCTTGTGCACCGGGCCCATGTAGTTAGCATGATGCTAACATGATTAGCATCTCTTTAGTCACCTTTATTTATATAGCGCTTTTTTATCTCTCTCTTTATCACTTTCGTAGCATGATGCTAGCATGTTTTAGAATATTGCAAGTCTGTTTAAAGCATGGTTTGATGGCATTTTATCTTTATAATCAATCATTTAAGCCAAAATCATAGCTGAAGATATTTGATGAATCGCACTGCACTGTGAGTGTGTGTCTGTGTTTGTTTACTGACTGAATGTGACTCTGTTCATTGATTTCACAGTCAACAACTGGACCAGGAACGACTTCCTACAATGTAAGTAACTAAGAAAACAAGCAGAAAAAACTTTAATCATATAAATGATGATTTGAATAATGACACACACACAACTCTCTCTCTCTCTCTCTCTATCTCACTCACACACACACACACACACACACACACACACACACACACAGACAGACAGACAGACAGAGAGCTGTAGTGATTGTTGTTGTGTTATAAATGTCTTTGTTCTTGTGTTCAGATGCCCGTTCTCTCACACTGGATCCAAACACTGCACACACTCAACTCTTTCTGTCTGAGGAGAACAGAAAGGTGACACGTGGACATCAGTCGTATCCTGATCATCCAGACAGATTTGATCATTGGGAGCAGCTGTTGTGTAGAGAGAGTGTGAGTCCACACTGTTACTGGGAGATTGAGTGGAGTGGAGAAGTGGATATAGCAGTGTCATATAAGAGCATCAGTAGGAAGGGAGCGGGTGTCGAATGTTTGCTTGGACGTAATAATAAGTCCTGGAGTTTCATCTGCAATGCTGACAGTTACTATTTCAGACACAATGACATACAGAATGCTCTCCCTGTAAAGCCCATCAGCAGGAGAATAGGAGTGTATGTGGATGAGAGTGCAGGAACTCTGTCCTTCTACAGAGCTTCTGACACAATGAGCCTCATCCACACGGTCCAGACCACATTCACTCAGCCGCTCTATCCTGGGTTTTGGGTTGGTCCTGGATCATCAGTGAAACTGTGTTGATGAATCAGAATAGATTGACAAGAGATTCTCCCCATAATGCTTTGAGCTGCATGATAAATCAGTAACAGTGTCTGTATCCAAAATCGCCCCCTAAACCCTCATTCACTATTCCCTACATTAGGTCACTTATTCAGTTCACTTGAAGGAGTGAATGAAAACGAGTGAGTGAATTTGAACACAGTGCACCAGAAGGACTGCCGCTTTGCATAGTATTTGTTTATTTGCATAGTTTGTGCTGCTGTTTAATAATCATTTAAAACTGGCAGCTCCAGTAGTCTGTCTGGAAATTATATGTAGACTCTGGTTAAATAATTTAATAATCGATTTGCAATGAATTTGTACCTGTGTTGTATTACGCTTGTACGCTGTGGATGAGCACATGTTGTAAAATGAATAAATGGATGATTCAGCTGCAGGCGCCATCTTCTGGCAAGATTCATTCGGCGCACGTCTCTCACAGTGCATTTTTGGGATTCTCTAGCCGTTGAGTGTACATTGGTTGTACTCTCATTATTGCGGTGCATTGTGGGATTGAATGAGTGCACTCAAGTATGTCCACTATGGTTTCAGACACCACTAAAAATGGCTGTCCCCTCGAATAGTGCCCTATTTGAGGGTATAGGGGGCGATTTCAGATACAGAGTCTCTTCATGACATTAATACTGTCAGAATTATCTAATCAGAATTAATTAATTATCAGAATAAATGTGTGTCAGAAATCCTCATATAGGCAGTATGATCAATCATTCATTTAGACAATATTCATGTTATCATTCATTTGATTTTTCTCTGTTGTTTTTGTGCACAAATGATAAAACACAATAAATCATCTTGAGATCAGACTTTGATTAATATGTAATAACTATTGCTAGTTTATCACTGTAAAGATACTTTGAATCAGTCTGTACTTGTCACACCCCTGGACTGTTCTGTCGTGTTTTCATTCCCCATGTGCTCTGTGTGACCTAATTTCCACCCTTGTCCGATTGTGTTATTATGTTCAGGTGTGTCCCCCTCATTAGCCTTAATTACGTTCCCTTTATAAGTTCATTCAGTTCTGTCTTTCACTGTCCGATCTCGTCAATGTATGTTTGTCGTGCCTTCCCTTGTGTTTGGATTTCCTATGTGGATTAATAAAGACTGTTTATCACTATCCTCCTTCGCCGTCATCTCTCCCGCACCAGACCGTGACAGTACTATACAAAGCACGGAATAAATAAAGCTGATGAATATGTGAAATGTCTGAATGCTTTATGAATCATAAATATAATCGGTTCCTCACGAGACTGAAATCAGCTTCAGTTTCTGACATTATCAAATATGACAGGGTTTAATCAAATGTAGTTACTGTAACTACTGTAAAGCCATATTAAAATTATTTAGATCTCCTTCAGTGAAAGATGACAGAATGTTTACTCTTTAAATTGTTATATCTACTAAAAATGTACAACTTCTGAGTAATGTTTAATGACGGCATGTAAATTTTTTATTAAATATGTACAAACTTTGCGGAATTGATTTGAACAAGTGCAATATATAATGCAAATATTATTTTAGCAGAAGTATTTGTCAGCACTAGACTCCTTTTTATTGATATAACTATTATTTTAATTATAACAAATTAGTAAAGGAATGTGTTAAAACTGCAAGAATCATATTGTGCTGTAAAATAAACACCATTTAATAATAATTATAATAATAACAAAAATATGAATTTGATTTTATTATTATTGTAATTATAACAAATAATACAAATAATATGCCACAATTGCAATAATCCCACTTTAAAATAAAAAGTCAGTATCGAGCAATAATAATAATAATGATGTTATTTTATTAATTAAATAACAAATAAAAAAACATTTTGCTGTTACTAAATACTATTGCAGTATTTGTACTATAAAATAAAAAAGTGAGAATTTAATAATGATAATAATAGTAATAATAAATTGTATTAATATTTAAATAAATCAACAAAAATGAAGGTCAATAAGAATAATGTTGTTTTATTAATTAAATAACAAATAAAAAACATTTTACTATTACTAAATACTACTGAAGTGTTTGTACTGTAAAATAAAAAGTGAGTATTTAATAATGATGATGATAATAATAATAATAGTAATAAAAGATTTTATTAATATTTAAATAACAAATCAACAAAAATGAAGGTCTTGAATGTCAGCTAATGAAGGTCTTACTAGGTGTGCAAAAGACAATTTGAAATTTGAAACTTGGCATTTCACATTTATACTCTCTTAAACTCTTCTTTCCTTACTTTCTCGTGTGAATGTGTGAGTGCATGTGTTAGATTAGTTTTAATGTGTTAGATTTGTCCAATAATGTCTTATTTATATTGAAAGAGAAGTTTCTTGTGTTTTGTGCTTACAAATGAATGTCTTAAATATGTATTTATTCAAAACAAGAAAGTCAGAACATATGTGCAAAACCATTAAAAACTGTAAAAAAAAATAAAAAAAAAATAAAAAAATCAGAACAATGTTAAATTACAAAAAAGTATATACACACACAAACCATTAAAACGTCAAACACAGGACAAGCAGAAGTGGAACGGTGAACATCAGAAACTCTGCAGCAACATTGGGAGCCTAGCTCTTATAGGGACACTTTTGAGAGCCTTTGTATTTGATGTTTTTCTGGCTCTGCCAACCAGCCATTGGGCCAACCATATTTTAAGTGGGAACTTTCTGAGTTAAAATGGTGACTTGAGGGGTGACAGCAGCACGATAGCCTTCATTTGGCCAAGCTTGGTGGTGGGCTGGGTGTTGGTTTTTTGGCATTGGAGGAGATCAGGCTGGGCTGCGGGTTTGCAAGCAGGCCCTGACTCCTCCTCTGTGCCCTCTAGAAAGAATGAGAAGGGGAAGGAATCAGCAGTTTACCTAAACTTTCAAAACTGTTGAAGCAAACCAGAAATACATTGACTTACCTGGCTGGTCTCCGGCGGTTCACTGCTGGATGTAGAAGGCGGGCTGCCAGCCTTGGCATGTTGAGGACGTTTCTTCAGGGGTTTGGTGGCAGCGGGCCGCTTGTGCTTGGTGGCTTCCTTGTTGGTCACCTTGACAGGGGAGGAGTCAAGGACTTTCACAAAAAGAAGGCCATGTTTCACCGCTTGCTTTGGGTTCAGGTTTAAAGAGTAAAACCGGTCAGCAGTTAGTTGATGTGTCATGGCACATAAACTTCAATATCTTATATCGGTCCTCCGGCTTGTGGATGTTCTTGGCCTGAACGGAGAGAGGAAAGCATAGGCAAAGAGTTAGGAGTGTACACACACACACACACACACACACACACACACACACAATATGCATCAGAACTTACGTGGGTGGCAATGGATGTCTGTGAATGTTGGACACCCAGGCAACCCCATGGATTTTTAAGCATCCTGGACATATGCATTCAGGTTTTTGCAGGTGCTGGGCTGTGAAATAGCCCCCTTCCTGCCTAACAGCCCGGACCTTAATACCTGTGAAATAGCCCCCTTCCTGCCTAACAGCCCGGACCTTAATACCAAGAACTCCCAGAACCAGGCAGTGATAGTCCATCAGCATTTTCTCTCTTACGCACAAAGCGCCCCCAGCATACTATCATCTTCTTAGTCTGGACAGGTGCTGGTGGTTTTCTGTATCGTGTGACAAACCTGTCACTACAGGAATACAAAACATACTGATTGAGTCAAGTAACTGTAATTATTTTCAGATTTTTTTTTTTACAAAATGTATAACAAGACTTACCCAGCACATTCAGACAATTTTGGACTGCTGCTATTAATTGTTCCTTTGTTGTTTGAGTCTTTCCTGTAGTTGTAGCCCTATTGAAAACCAAGTAGTATAAATACACATCCACAGACAAGCTAAACAAGGGGGCATGGACAGTTGTCATGGGAAAACAGGAGGGTAAGAATGGGAACAAACAAGCAGACTCCAGCTGGCCATACACTAGAGGATTTTAAGCCCGGTTTGCACCTCTGAAGGATTGGAGGGTGTGGCCCGATTCGCGGCTTGTCGCAAGCGATTTTTTTTTTGGCCCAAAAGTCCTCTATTGTGTGGTGTCATTACGATTATTTAACTGCTCTCAATTGAGACGCAGCGTCCCCGAACTCTTGATCGGGCTGCCTCTGATGTGATACCCGCAACAGCCAATGAGAGCGAGCAAGCGTCACCTACCGGATGTTGCGTGCTTCTACAGCTGAAAAATGGAAGCCACAAACATGCCACGAAAGCAGAGAACATCACCCATATTCTTTTCTATACTTTGTTTTTCACTGTGAAACAGAACGCACGCCAGGAGAGCCAGCTGACAACATTGATTGTCCTCTATTTGTTTATCTTCTCTAGTCACGTTTGAGTGTCTGTGAGATCTCGTGTCACTGTGAAATCGTTCCTACAATCATTAAGTGTGTGGTCTCGTGGTCTGGTCGAATTGTCTAGTGTGCACGTTCAGAGGATTATAAGGCTAAAAATCTTCTTGAAACTGTCTTCTTGTGTGTGGTCTCCCATGGTTATAAAATCGATTAAGATTTGAAAATTGTCTAGTGTGCAGCCAGCTTAAGGAAACAGAAACAAAAGTGAAGACAGAAACACTGGGGCAGAGAAACACATATTTGAAACACATTCGTGAATCAAAATATCAGATAGTTGATGACATGTTGAGCACGTGTGTGAGTATCTTCAATAAAAAATTAAATAAAAGCGTTAAATCTGTCATAAAGTGTTTTCGTGGTTGCGGAGTGTGGAAACACCTTCAAACAGAAAAGAAGCCTTGACGAACACATGATGATCGTTTGGGAGACGGATATGTTCTCAGAATTTTAACTTTATATCTCACAATTCTGAGAAAAAAGTCAGAATTGCGAGATATAAACTCGTAATCCTGAGAAAAAACTCTGAATTGTGAGTTTATATCAACACTGAAACTTCCTTTAAGATGCAGAACCTTTCTTGCATTTACACAAGCAATGAGAGCCACCGTTTCATCCACAAGGTTTGGGTTTGGCCTTATCTGAGTTATTCTATTTAAAAGTGTTCATGTGGAAAACTACTTGTTTCTCTCACTTTTATTATTGTCATACATTTTGTCATGCATGTTCTTAGGAAATTTTGTAGTTCAGGCATTTATCAAAATATACTCAGAAGAAAAGCTGTTAACAACATCAACCGTTAATGCTAAAATAAATAACTTCTATAAAAACCTTGTCTGTGTGTTTAGATTTGTTTTTTTTTTTGACAGGTGAAGTTGAAATAGTCTTGATAAGCAGTGCCCAATCCTGTTCCTGGAAATCTACTTCCCTGCAAATCTCCAGTTATTCAGGAACAGGGCTGGGCACCCCTGGTATCAACAATTTTTAATAGTCTTCTACGACTGTCTTGTACGAATATGATCCCTGCTGTGAGCAATGTCACACCGTGAGATCTCGGTTGTCTGTAATGCATCTTGATTGTAGTGTTGTCTGACATTAAAAACAGACACGCAAACAGGTAAGAAGTGAAAAAGGTGAGAATGAGGGGTTGTTACGTGTAGTGGTGTCCTTCAAGGAGTGTGAGGAGGCGACGAATTACAAATATGCTTTTTAATGAAGATTAGAAGATACAGGAACGTTATAACATAAATAGAACATTGGTTTTAATTTCAGAACACAACTAAACATTATCTAACATTATAACATTAATCACAGACAAACTTAAAGGGAGAACTCAGGACTTATAAAGGAGCAGGAACAAAAGGAGCAAACAACATAATCAAACTCAGGTGGGGACAATGAAACGATAATTAACTAATGAAGGCAGGAACCAAACCAAATAAGGAAAACGATGACTAAGACAGGCAGACATGTAACAGGGGTGGGCGATATGACCAAAGTCTTACATCACGATAGGAGAAATTTTATTTCACAATAGCAATAAATATCACAATATAGTTATATTAACTTTAAGTAAGGATTTTGTAATAGCAAAATTTTGATACCATAGAAATTACAGAATTCTTGTCACAAATCTATCTATCTATAGGGTTATACTAACCCTAACGAAGTCTATACTAATACTAGCCCAAATCTCAAATCTTCATGGTCATTCATCATATCTCAGCAAACATGTCAAGCCACCATAAATATAGAAAGGCATGATTATTATTTCAAACCATAAAAGTAATTTTTCATTTACTATTTCATTCATGAAGGAAGGCATCAAGCACAGTGGTCGCATTATTGTTAGTAGCAGCATTCAGATATACTATAAGACGACTAAATCCATCGATACCTCCATGGATCACAAATCGCCAGCTGATTTGAGACAAAAATGACAAGACAAGACAAGAAAGGTACATCAGAGTATGTCCACATTTTGACAAGCAAATTTCCATGCCCCCCCTCCCCCATCACCATCCTTAAAAGTCCATTTCTGTTGCAAAATTTTAAAATGTTTCTGATATATAATTTAGGAAACAACGTTGTTTTAATATCATGCTTATTCTCACACAATATAATGTGTAGTAAATTAAAATATGTAGTTTCCTTTACTCACAATGCAATCTTAATATTTAAGGTTCCTTGGCATCAAAACATTTGCCAATTCCAGTTGTAAGATAAGGATGGAACCAAAAACAAAATTTAAATCAAATTACCGTATTAATTTATGATTTCCATCAATATGCCACATGCAGTTCAGAGCAGGAGTGCTGTCTGTGATGAAGCGTCCGGTTAGCCAGGGCTCGAAGTTGAGTTCCCTCGGGGTCCACTCTTTGTAGTGACTCATGTACCCTAACAACTGCAGATAATGAGATGTTATTGCACTTCTTGTAATGTTACATTATCCTAAAGTAAAGTTAAGTAAAATCACTTCTACTTGATGTGAAGTGAGTCTTGATCCCCAGGAAAGAGGAGAGCAGAGGACTCAAGGCTATGGAATAGCATCCTGATCCACCACATAGCATAAGTTCTCTGGCCGGAGGCTTCAGCCTCTGGAAGAAACGTGTAACCAGGGGGTGTCTACCCACTGATTGCCCACCAATTGCCACCACGTAAACCTTCAAGGTGGAGTGGGTTAACCCTCTGGGGTCCGAGGTCATTTTGGGGCCCTTGAGATGTTTTGACATGCCCTGATATTTGTGCTTATTTCAGCTACTTAAAACATACTATTGACCAACATGTAATTTTTTTTTGTATTCAGCACAAACTGTGCTACAATAATATGTGACCAAGATGGATGTACATTTTTGCATTTTTTAGAAAAAAAATATTATGCGTGGTTAGTGGTTAATGTAGCTGAAATAAGGCCTTAAAACCCACACTAAATAGTTGTGAATAAGACTTTTGAGTAATCAGTCTTGTAGGCTAGAATATTTACTTCGAAAGTATGTGAAAATCATTCTACTTACTCATTCACAGAAAAAAATATATTGATTTAAAATTTTCAAGACATGTTTTGTGATCGAGGGTCTATATGCGAGGGAGTGGCAATGGCCATGAATATTAAGTGAGTCTCACCTGAGAGACAAAGGGCCCTCCCTTAATTGCCCCTAATGGCCCATCAGTGTGACTGACTGTGAGGCAGGTAAGAGAGAATGTGAGGACATTGAAAAAAAGGGGGTTTTAAATTATTTGTATTTTATTTACAACACAGTATAATCCAAACATACATAATGAAGGTCAAAGACACATTATTGTGCACACTGATCTAACCACAGAGATGTGAACAGACTTTGAGTCATTCCTGCAACAGATTCTCTTCAACAAGTGAAACAAGTAAATCATACCTGATATTTACGTGTGTTATTTAAGTGTTTCTACTTCTTTCCATGGATTCAAGAAGAAAAAAACATAATCAGTAGAAAAGGAGCTTGTTTTAACATAGAATATCAGTGTAGTTGAACATCTGATGTTGGTTCAGCGCTATCAGAGGAAAACAGTTTGAAGAGACATCAGGATACATCTGGTGCTGGTATCTGATTCAATAAACTACAAACAAAAAAAAAACATTTGTGAGCATGTTAATATCAGGAGCATCTGTATATGTATGTATATGTTTTGTAGCCATAGACTCACATATGCTTTGTACTATCATAAAAAAGAGAAAGAAATCTTATATCTGAGAAACGAATTATTATTGTAACAGAGTAGGCTATTAATAATAAACATGTACTACATACTTAGACTCGTAGCATTCATCATGTTACAGTGTACACTCATATTACTTGTATTGTTTTATATAGAGCATGAAAACATCATCGCGCCGTAAGAAATTTAAATACAGTGAATCCATCATATTCAAAATGTTTTACACAATTTCAAACATTGGCCACGTACACACTACAGCTAAATTCGGTTGTCAGTTCACCTTTTACTCCTTAATCGCGTTCTGTACACACATAATTCACTAAAATACGGGAGTGACAACCGCATTCCACAACCGCATTAACTCCCGAAAAATACAGGTATTGACAACCGCATTTACAGAAATTCTATGCAGTGTGTACAGAACTGAACTGAACAACTAGTTGTTAATGATGACGTCACGAGAAGCGCGCCAATATGCGTCAAGTGTTTGTTTACCTCAGATCTGACAGGATGGCGGAGAGAGGTGTATTGTGGACCGACCAGGAGACAAAATTATTGATTGCCGTATGGGCCGACAAAGGAATTCAGAAAAAAATGGACAGCACGAAAAGAAATAAGCTGGTTTTTGAAGAAACAGCCAAAAATGTCTGAGAATGGTGTATTTAGAAGTGCTAAACAGTGCAGAATTAAATTGAAGGCACTGAAGATCGAGTATAAAAAAATTATCGATCACAACAATCGTTCTGGGAGGGAGAGGAAAACATTCAGGTTTTTTGAGGACATGGACAGGATTCTGCGGTACAAACCCCAGCAGCCGACCGACATTTGTGTTTGATTCATCCGCCGATGTTGACGTCACCGGCGAAGACTGTTCTTCGCCCGAGAGCGACGAGGAAAGTGCTGGTGATAAGTTCACGTTATTTGTTTTACTAATATGATATTAGCTTCGAAAAATGTTTTCTGTTCTTATTTATCTTACTACTTCGCTCTTGAAGGGTCAACTGTGGAGGAGTGCACAGTTGCTGGATGTTCAGCCCCTGAGGTGAATGCAGGTAAGATGGTTGTTTCATTATTCGGCATCTTCTTAGCATGAAACTATGGTATGGTGAAGTGCTTCATAATGGTAAGAGGTAGTCTGTCTTTTTTTCGAGAATGAGTTGGACTGTCATAACAAATTGTGTGTGTGTGTTTATCTTGTGTCAGGAGAAGAGAGTAGTTGCAGTGCCAGTAATTCAAGTGAAGCACAAACAGGTAAAACTATCTTGTATTCAGCTCGTATGTAAAGAGTTAGATCAGTGGTTCCCAACCATATTTCTAGAGGCCCCCTCAACACTGCATGTATTCCATGTCTCCTTAATCAAACACACCTGATTCAGATCATCAGCTTATTAGTAGAGACTCCAAGACCTGAAATGGGTGTGTCAGACAAAAGAGAGATCATACCAAAAGTGGACGTTTCTGTAGAATGACCCAGATACAAAATATGCAGTGTTGGGGGGCCTGCAGGAACGTGGTTGGAAACCACTGAGTTAGATAATGTTTTTAATGCTTTAACAAATAATTAACAGTAAATTGTTTTCACTTTAGATTAGTTGACAAATTGTGTGTGTGTGTGTGTGTGTGTGTGTGCGTGCACTACCAGTATGATTTTTAATGTTTTCTAAAGAATTCTCTTCTGCTCACCAAGCCTGCATTTATTTGATCCAAAGTACAACAAAAGCAGTAATATTGTGAAATATTTTACTATTTAAAATAATTTATTTCTATTTGAATATATTTTAAAGTATAATTTATTCCTGTGATTTCAAAGCTGAATTTTCAGCATCATTATTCCCATTATTCCAGTCACATGATCCTTCAGAAATCATTCTAATATGCTGATTTGGTGCTCAAGAAACATTTCTGATAGTTATTATGAATAACATTAACGATCTTACTGCTCAAAAACATTTGACTGGTTGTGTGTGTGTGTGTATTAATGGCATTTTGTGATTTTCTATGCCTTAATCTACAGCGAGAACTATTTATAGTTAAGTTTTTAACAAATCATAAAAACATCTAAATCTTTAGAATTTTGTTTTTATACATGAAGAACTCACTATTATATACTAGTCAACATTTGAAGTGGATCAAAACTTTCATCAAAGTTGTCCTAAAACTACAATATACTAACTATGAATTAACTGTAATAGTATGTAAATGATTTGTAGATACTATATAAAGACTTTTGGGCATTAGGGAGTGTAGTAAGCTTAGTCATCAGCTAAACAGTACATCATTATCTTTCTACATTTTATTTTGCTTTGTAGGAGAGACTGTCAAACAAGGACCAAGCTCTAAACCGAGCGCCAGATATGCTGGTAAATCCAATTTACTTTTACATATTTATCATTAGAATAATTAACAAACAATTCAACATTTTATATTAAAAAAGCTTTTGGTATTTGCAGTAAAAGTTAAATAATTAAACGTTAACAAATACATTTACAAAGGTTTTGTGTGCATTTATGCAGTGTAACATCTTTACATAGCTGAACTTGAAACAATTAATTTAAACAAACTATGGTTGTGATTTTTATAGCAAGAACCAAGAAAAGAAAAATTGACCAATTGCAGTCCTTGCTGGATGACAGGGTCAAAAATTCATGGATGTCTCCTCAAAGGAATTTGAGGAAATGATGAGAAGAGAACAGGAGAGGGACGAAGAAGAACGACAGGAACGGCAGTGTAGGATGACACTCATGAGGGCCCTAACAAACTCCCTGCAGACACAGACACAAACACAAAACATACTCGCACACATCACAACAGAACATGTACATGCACGCACCACCACAGAACATCTACTCACACACATTACACCAACACCTTCAACATATACCAACAAACACACAGCAAACACCACTTTACTCCACTACATCAAGTGCACACCTCAGTACTTCAGACAACTCATTTTACGGCCAATTAGAAGAAGAGTAAACCACTTAGTAGGAGAGTGCTAACCTGTTTTGAAAGGTTTTTCAGGATATTAAGGATTGTTCATGAATTATCAGTTGTTAAATGTTTAGTTATTTAAATGGTTATGTAAACAGGTTATGTAGAGTAATTAAATGTTAACTTTATAGGATAGTGCTAACCTGTTCTGGAAAGTTTTTCAAGATATTGGTAAGGATTATTCATGAATTATCATTTCTTAAATGTTTAGGTATTTTTAAATTGTTATGTAAACAGGTTATATAGTTGTAATTAACAGATGCCTGTATTAAAATTGTTGGTTTCACATGAATAATTTAAATAAAAATGTTTAAAAGCAGTGCTGGATTTTAAACGTGTTATTATGTATTTGTTGATATTGGTTTCAGTAATGTGCTTTAAAAATAAAATAATTTTTTTAATGTGTTAATTTGATTAGTCCCATGTTTTAAGTTTTGACTCAACCAATAGCGAGTGTGGGGCCTCAAAACGGTTGCACGTGTCGTAGAAATTACACTTTGCAACTGTAACGTTTCTGGCGATCTTTTGTACCATCAAGTGTTGCGTCAGTGCGAGTCGGATGGTTTGCGCTTCCTCTCTAGACTCTGGCTCAACTTCATCGGGGTGTAGTTGGTGCATTTCTGTCATGCTGTCTTCAACAGGTATAGTTTCACCTGCACGTTCACAGAAATTGTACAGAATGACGCAAGCTACCACCACACGACAGATTGCCTTGATCGTGTGCTCAGTACGGTGTTCAAGGCTCCTCCACCTTCTTTTGAGCCTACCAAAAGCCATCTCGACTGCCATCCTGCTTTGACTCAATTTAAAATTGAAGTGCCTCTGAGCATCCGTCAGGTGACCATTGTCTGAATAGGGCTTTTGTATCCAGTTGAGAAGGGGGTATGCTGGATCAGCTAAAATTAATAGGGGGATGTCGACTCCTGCAATGCATTTTGCTGGGATGGATGGAAAAAGAGTGCCATCCTCTGCTTTTCTGAACAATCCAGAGTTTGCAAAAATCCGGGCATCATGGACACTACCTGGCCAGCCTACGCACACGTCTCGGAATATTCCTTTGTGGTCGACTACTGCCTGCATCACGATGGAGTAAAACCCTTTCCGGTTATAGAAGGCTGTTGCATTGGGATCATCGGGTCGATCTATTTTTATGTGTGTACCATCCAGGCAGCCAATTACTTGTGGAAAACCCCACTGATGGAGAAAAGAATCTACAATTTGTTCGGCCTCACTGGCATTTGGAAAGCGCACAAAGATGGGCTGTAAGTGTTGGCAGACAGCTTTGCAAAACTCTCGTGTGATTGCATGCACGGTTGATCTTCCTAAGCCGAAAAGATGAGCTATGGTCCGGTATTCCACCTGGGTACCCAAACGCCACAACGCAACGGCCACTCTCTTTTGGACACTGACTGCTGTTCGGAGATGCGTGTCTCTCTTCTCCAGGTGCGGAGCAAGTAAATGGCAGAGATGCAGGTAAGTGTTTTTACTCATTCTTAGGTTTTGGACTCAGTCTGTCTCCCTCCACCGCAGTTGCTCCCACCAGCCCTATGGTCTCGGAGCAACCCAGACATTGTGGTCAAAGAGTGTAGGCTGTTTAATAACAACAGTTTAAAGAACAAAACTAGATTACGACGCCTCTCCCAATGGCGATTTAATAACGTTTTGCGGATTTTCGCGCGTCTTTGCAGTTTAATGTTTGTTTTGTCAACAGCAGCTAACACAAAACCAGCTAATCTGCGGGCCTCCATTCTCTCCGAGACGCCACAACGTTGCTATGGTTACCACGCTGCCATTCATGGCAGGTTCGGGAGCGAGTCTTGTTCCGTACACACATAGAACGATAATTTACGGGACTCACTCCCGCATTTAAATGCGGTTGTCACTCCTGAAACTTGTAGTGTGTACGTGGCCATTGTAGTCAGGAATTATAATTTGGGAAAAACCCAACAATGATTTTGTAGTCATATAGTCTAGTATGTATGATTTTATAGTAGCCTATGATATGATTCTGTAGCCACAGACTCAAGCATGCTTTGTACAATAAAATGATGTAATTTGTACTATAAAAAATGATATTTTATATCTGAAAAACTAATTATTATTGTTTAGCACACTATTAAAATCTATTTGTGAACAGAGTATTAATAATAAACATGGTCTAAACATTCTTAGATGCGTAGCATTCATCACGTTGTCGTTTGGGAAAAACACAACTAACTGTTAGTAAATCTGTTCAAGTTTATGTCACAATAAAACGTTTACTAACGCAAAAAAAAAACATTATTTACTCATCTCCTCTGCTGGATGAAATCGTGTTCTTCTTTCGAGGGAAATACTGCTTTCACTCGGCGCGTCTTCCAGAAACGAACAGTAGCCGCGATGAATGCTCCTCACTCTTTGTTTGTTTTGGGCGTTTGCACGTGCGCACGTCCCAAGTGGTTATTTACATATTCGGCCTTATCAGGAAAATCTGCGTCAAAACGCGTATACGCGTTTGTCGACCCCAGAGGGTTAACCCTGTGGAGGAACAGGCCTGCACGAACTCCAGAACTGTACCAATCGGGCAGTTGACTGAGTTGAGCTGGCGGTCTCCGCACCATGAAGGTCAAAAATTTCCACTTCAAAGTGTACAGTTTCCTTGTTGAGGGAGCTCTGGACTGGAGGATGGCCTCAACAACCTCGGTTGAGAGACTGGAAGCTATGAGTTGAGCCCCCTCAGGGGCCACCCCCACAACTTCCAAATCTCCCGGCGGGGGTGACAGACCCCCGCTTGTGAGAGGAGATCCCATGGAGAGCCGTCAAGGAGAGAAATCAGGTCTGAGAACCATACTCGGCCCGGCCAGAGCAGTGCTACCAGAAGTAGCAGCTGCCATCAGACCAAGCAGTCTCTGAAACTGCTTGACAGTGAGTGACTGGCCTTCTTTCACTCTCCTGACTGCAGTGAGGATCAGCTCGATCCGAGCAAGGGACATACGTGCCTGCATTGTGGTCGAATCCCACACCACACCAAGATAAGAGGTTCTCTGTAAGGGAGAAAGCACACTCTTCTTGATGTTCAGTCTTAACCCCAACACTTTCATGTGAGCGAGAACAACATCTCAATGTTGAGCCTCCATCTGCTCTGACTGAGCGAGAATCAACCAATCATTGATGTAATTGAGTATGCCGATGCCTTGTAGCCACAACGGAGCTGACGCGGCACTTTGTAAAAGTGCAAGGTGAGAGTGCTAGGCCGAAGGGAAGAACCCGATATTGGTAAGCTTCGCCCCCGAATGCAAACCTCAGGAACTCCCTGTGAGTGGGAAGGATGGAGATATGGAAGTATGCGTCTTTTAGATCGATTGTGACAAACCAGTCCTTGGACCAGATCTGAGACACGACCTGATTAAGCATCTTGAACTTCAGTCTGAACTTGCGACGCAACCCTCCATCCTTCTTGGGAACTGTGAAGTACCAGCTGTAGAACACAGACACTCTTTTGTGAGGAGGGACCACCTTGATGGCCTCCTTGCTCAGGAGGGTACTCTACTTCTCGTTCCATTACCAGAACCTGCTCGGGGCCCACCAGAGTGGGATTCACCCTGTTGAATCGAGGCGGAGGAGAACCAAACTGGATTCTGTAGCCTCTCTCTACGGTATGCAGGACCCATGGAGACACATTTGGCAGTAGTTTCCACACTGCCAAATAGTCTACTAAGTGAACCAATCTCTCGAGACTGGCCTCTGGTGTAACCAGAGCGGCTAGCTCGATGTCCTGGAACGGCACACCGGCAGGAGACGGCCGAAATATCTGCTCTAGAGACCCCCAAAGGGGTGGCAAGCATTTCAGCTCTGCTACATTTCCGGGCGGAAGAAACTGAGATGTGTGCTCGCTGGAGATCACTGCGCCCTGGAACACCGTATGTGGCAGGGTTGGCAGACAGATCTCCTGAGGGCATTGAGGAGAGACGGGCACCGTGTACCGTGGTGTATGCTGTTGTTCCCCAGAGGGGCCAGCCCTGAGAAGTCCTGGGCCATAGGCACCAGGATGTTTTAGCGAGAGCGCTAGATCTGGGGAATGGAGGTGGAGGTGCTCTCAAGCAGAACACACACAGACTGTGTGTATCCCCAGCAGTGAAGAACACACAACCTGTAATGCGATCTGCTCTCGCCCTTCAAGTGCTAGTTTTCTCTGCACTTTAGATACTGTGGAGCTTATTTCAAGTGATTGTGTAGGTACAAACAATACTAAATAAGACTCACAACACAGATCGAGAGACACAGAGTAGCGGTTGCTGATTGACAAAAAGCTGACACTGGTTCCACCACACATGCTTCTATGCTTCCTGGCCGTTACGTCACCCGCCTGTGACGTCTCGCCCATCCATTGCACAGATTACACTTGCTTTCAGAGCCGGTCACGGTGAAGGCGTTCCCCTAGCGTTCTCGGAAGCAGCTCGAGTTCCTGAAGAGGAACTAGTTACCGCTAATGTGAGGGGGTTTCTAACGTGTTTGATTGAGCTGAAACTTTCAGGGTGGTAGCCCTTCAGAAGCAGGGCTGGTGATCCCTGGCATATTTTAGTGGCTATGCAGGTCTGCCATAGGTCCAACACATAAGTATAAACAAGCCTGCAAGTATGTAACAAAAACAAACTTACACTGAATCAAATGCCCACTTGCTTGGAGAAAAGCTCTCATCATACGGTATCCACACCGTGGGTGTTCCCTTTGAATTTCCAACTCTCAACGGTCCAGGTCTGTATCGCTAATACCAGAGTACAACTCTGATACTCTGTGGAACAGGTGGATAATTGTGTGATAAGTGGCATTAGATGCATCAGATATTTGTGAGATGAATAAAATTATGTAAAGACCTAAACATGCCCCTGTGAAGTTTATTATTTATTCAAGGCATATCTGAATGTCCTAGTTCAATTTCTATCAGATTATTCAAGTCAGCTGTATGCGTTTTTCTGATGCTTCAAAAAAGAATGCATTCATGGCCTAATGTTTACAAAGTCGGGACTTGTAATCAGAAGGTCACCCATGATGACGGCGTTTTTGGAGGTAAACAGAAATTGTGGCCTTCGGGCGTTTAACGTTTTATGAAACCATAAAAAAGTATATTAAGTTAATGTTTACCTTAGTCCACACTGTTGCATTCGTCGATGTCCAGATGTTAGAATGTTAGAAGTCCAGCGACTAACTCCATACAAGGCTGCGATGTCTTTAACTTTAAGACCATACATAAGATACCCCTCTATGGCCTCGTCAGGGATCTCCACAGCCGGTCGTCCCACTCCCCTAGGCAGCAAAACGAGTGTCAAGGCCTGTTAAGGCGACAATTCTGCAAGATGCTCCAATATTGATCTAGTTCTGTCACCTACATACGCAGGGGCACCTTAAGATAACCAGAGGCCCCTGGGCTACAGCATTACGGAAGGTAAAGCCCCCCACCCCTTTTTGTTTTTTTAAAGCTTCCTGACCATTATTTATGCAAAATTTCGATTTTTTTTTTCTTTTTCTTGTTAATATGCCAGTTAACATTCACAACACTGTTCTGCGTAAAATGTGAATATGCAAATTCAATCTTTGCCACAAGGTCACAGGAAAACCAGAATTATATTTGTTACATAAAGTAAACACTATGTTATTACAGGCTTTATACGGAGGTAATATGAAAAGAAAATGCCATCAAAACTTTCCTGGCTAAAATGTGAGTTTACAGGTATGATTTAAACACCAGACATCACACAAAATATTCATTATTCATCATCAGTAGAATGAAACAACACCACATGTTGATGTTGGCATAAATATGGGCTGTTTGGTGATTGCTAACTGCGTTTTTATTTTGAAACATGCCGTGTTCACGTTTAATTAATTAAATCACAGCCGTATAAAGTTTAACAATCACATTTCAGCAATAGGACGATTCCTATTTTTCCATCCCTGGATTTAAAATTGAGACTTTGAAACAGCACTTTTGATGGAACACAGTGACTGAATCTAAAGCCTTCAGCTGATGCACAGATTACATCCAGGCAAATTATTGAACTTTCACCGTATGAAGTTACAGAAAGTTGTCTGATCCAGTTCCTTTCACACAGCAGTGTTGTTTCTCTTGTTAATCTGCACGTTAACATAAAGACGCTCTTGTGCTGGGCTTCTTTACTAGCGAATGCATTGTACATTCTGCTTACAGTATATCGGTGGAACATGTGGAACATACCAACTATACAAACTGTGTAGGGGAACCTAAACTGAAACATTCACTATATAGGCTACTACAACGAGGGCATGGCTGAAAATGAGTGTGTTTACAGAATGCTGTTGTCACTGCTGCAAACTTGCGTATAAATAATTATTTGAAAAACAATTTCTCTGCAGCCAGTACAGGCCCCCTTTCCAGTGTAGGCCCCTGGGCTTCAGCCCCTTGAAGCCTGTGCATTAATGCGCCCCTGTACATACGTGTAAAAATCTTCTGAAACTCCACTATTTCTCTGTTCACGCTCCACTTCATCTGCCAGTGAATTCAACGATCTTATCAGATCTCCAGCCGCCATGTTTCGAACGATCTAAACGTAGCACGATTCTGCCAATCCCCGCCTTGACGTAATGATTGATGGAGGGTGGGCGTGGTCAGCTCAGAATGCATTTTCAAAGCCACACTGAATTTTGTTACAAATATCCCATGGCGTCATAATAAAAATGCAATTGGACTCTGTCTCTGTCATGAATCTGGTCTGCACTTCTATTCATTCACCACCAGAGGTCACTCGCTCTTCATATTGACTTTCACACCACACATCACATGGACTGCATTTCCTATCAGCCATCTCACCAATCACACGCACACAGCTGTCACCAATCACTCATTGCACTAATCACACGCACACCTGATCCCACGCATCACTCATTACACACACTATTTAAACTCTGGACTTTCTCTCCCCCGGCGCTGAGTATTGTTTGCGTTTACCACTCCCCAAGTCGTAGCAACTTACAGAGCCCCAGTTAGTTTTCCTAGTGTTCCCCTGCCTGTCTTGGATTGTTTTCCCGTGTCTGTTTCTAGCCCGTGTTCCCTGGATTATCTCTCTGCTTTGCCCTCTGGATTCTGTTCGCCGATCGTCGACCTTTGCTTGCCCTAGGATTACTCTTTGCCTTGTCTCTACCATACCTGTTTGCCATTGTTCGACCCTGCCTGTATTTATGACCATGCCTATGAATAAAAGCTTGCAGATGGATCCGCATGACTCGCGTCTCGTCAGCCACGTTACAGTTACACATATCAAATCAATTTGGGTTTTACATTTTAATTTTAATTTCTCAACTTATAAAGTGTTAAAATAGTATGCACTTTACATATTAAGACTACTGTTGGAAATGGCAAATGTAAATAATATAATTTAATTTTCATTTTCCTTCTGCAAACTTTGCGCGTGTGGGTAATGGAAAATATCAATTTAAATACAAAAATACATTGCCATTTTGAATATTGCATTGCCATTTTGCATATTACATTGCAAATTGAATTTTGCTACACATATGCTTCCATAGTTTTATACATGCGGGCCCTGATGTTCAGTGCAAGTAGTCCACTGAATTAGCTTTTCACCAATTTGAATAGATAGAACAACATAAATAATCATTTTGAATATAAATTTTGTAATGATTTGTAAATCTTTAATAAACAGAAATGCCCATTTCTCATAAAGTCCCACCTGTACATCTTCACATGTATCACTAACATCAAGAGCCAGTAATGAGAATGAGGTACAGTTTAGCAGAACATCACTGAAGAGCAGGATTGCACGATTAACTAGAGTCTGACTAAACAAAAGCTGCAGCTGGACTCAAGGACTGATGTGGTGCTTCACAAATATCAGTGTCTGCAATGAAACGCCTTTGGTTTACTTTTTGATGTTGTAAGAAATTAACTCAAATTTTCAGCTTCTTAAGGAATTGAATCTTACGATCCAGTTCGATTTGAATTTATTGAACTGATTCAAAATTTATAGCTTAAACTTTATCATCACAGTTGAATTTAGTGTGTCTTAATTCTGTTGTATTACTCCGTGGCCAACGATAATACAAACAAAATGGTAATCTTATTAACTATGAGCAAGGTAACAAAGATCGACAGCTCAAGGCAGTAACTTATCAAGCACATAAACACAAACACTGCTCTTTAAAATGAAACAAAAGTTTATTTGAGCTACTCAAATACATTAAACTAAACTAAAACACATGGAACTAAATCAATGAAACACACACACACACACACACACACACATACATACTGAAGATTTACAGAGTTTGCATGAAGTTCCCAAAATTCTAGTTCAAAAAATCATAAAGCAGAGATTTTTAGCTTATCTTTACTGCTTTTAGATTTATCACCAGTTTTACAGCAAGAAAGGAGATTTTGTTCGTGAGCTGACAGTGGGTTTCCTTGATGGCTTGTCTCAGGGAATCCTGGTGCTGCGATTGATTGCTGATTGGTCGTTGGATGACGTCCTTTTGGGAAAACCCCTGCGGTGATTGGTTGGTTGCCTTGACCACGGATGTTGCTTTCTTAATGTTCTTCTTAGAGTTTCCTTGTGCAAAGACTTTAGGCTTTTAAGATTTCTGACAAAGTCACAAAGTTTGACGAAGTGTTTGAGTTCTGGAGTCTCGCTCGCTTGATGGTACAGCGTGTAAGCGCAAGTTGTAGTGAGGTCAACGAAGGCCAAAGAGCCAAAGAGCGAGCGCCGAATTCTTTGTGTCACCAGTTTTTTAAGCAGGCTGATTTGGTCCATCCCTCGACGTGATCTTCCAATCAAATTGTCCCTGCAGGGCAGGTCCACACCCCATACAATTCCTCTTCGTTTTTATGGATCTCGTGAGAAGATAGCAGAGCAGGACAGGAAACCGGCCGAGACACTTGGGCGCTATGTTGATCATTAATTAAGTTTACGACCGCAGATGACTGAGGGCAAACTCTTTAGATTCTTCTTCGAATGAGTTGGTTCAATAGTTTATTTGTGTGTCCGTTCAATGAAGTCCTACAATGTCATTTAATGGTTTTATATCACAAATGTAATGGTTTTACATTTTAAAGTTGCGGATGCATGTGCATTAAGCATTCATTATGTTTAATGCATCTTTGTTAATTTGCTCACTATCTGACAGAATCACTCTCCATTCGCCGCTGTTTCCGGAGTGAATTCAGACTATAAAAGAACGACCATCAGCTCACAGACACCATCATCTACTGATGAACATCTTCAAGACACAGTCTGATCCAGGTAAGAACATGTGTATATTGTTTAATGTCGCTTTTGGGGGTTTTCCTTCAGGTCCTTGTCTGAGCCACTTCTCATTTTAGGGGTTGTGTTCAATAGTAAGTTTATCAGCTCATAAAAATCATCATCTGTCTTGTAATTGTCATTATGATTGCAGATCATGTTATCTCATGTATGAGTTCATATGGTGTTAACTATATTTGTATTTCAGCCTCTGGTATCACTGATCGTTTGTGGTTAATCAAACTAAGTAATTACAGCTGAGTTCACAAAGCAGCAAGATAATTAGGAAAGTCAGAGCATTTGTGCTTTCTCTTAGTGTTTGCAGGTTTCTTATTTGACCGAGGAAGTGAAAAACACTGTGAAAAATAAACTAGAAAGCATTTTAAGTGTATTTGGGTAGTTGTGCCAGAACATTTTTTTTTTATTTAGTTTTTTTTTTACCTTAAACTACCCTTTTTCATGACCTTTTTCAGCCTTAATTACAGTTTAACAGTCATTACCAATCATTTATATAACATTGAGTGAAACTTTGACATTGACCGAGTGTTTAATTAGTGTCGGAGCTGAACTCTTGTCTAGTCTGAGTTGGATCATGTGCGCTCTTCATCTGCTTCTGTGGATTCCTGCAAGAAAAGTCAGTTTATTTGATTCGTCATTGACGTTATTGTGTTCTACTCACCGCTCTCGTCTTATTTCAGCATATGTAGCTTCCCCAGTCGTCTTGCTCCTTACATGACTGTAAGATCTCACTATTTCCATCAGATATGTTACAGTTAAACTTGCCTACTAAATGGAATAAAAGTTTATTCACTTTTGTTTGTATCTCAACTATGTTCTCCATCAGATCAGCAGCGTTTGGATGTGTTTTTACGGTGTGGAGTTGCTGGCAGTGGAAAATTAAATGAAAAGCTGAATGTTCTCCTTTGACTTCTCTGTGGAAAAAGAAACACAAACCAACTGGACAAGTTCTGTCATAAATGTAAGTTGTTCAGTATTTATTGCTGTCACGTGTCTGCCCTTCTAAGTTCCTATTCCTCTCAATTCATATGAATTAGTTTAATGAAGTTTTTGAAGCGTGAAACTGGTCATTGCGTTGACTGTCAGTGGGACAGAAATCTCTCAGAATTCATTAAAAATATATTTATTTGTGTTAAAATAAAATATTAAGCAGCACTAGAAAATGACACGGCGGTCTGAAGACTTTGATAAGCAGGTCGCTGTAATACTGTTGTGTGTTTTTGTAGAAGTGTGTCGTATAGATGACTGTATTGTTTTTGTATATTAAAGAGCTCACTGTTCTCCGGTGTCTGTTTCTGCCTCGACTTATTTGACTAATAACTGTTGATGGTGATGTGACGTAGTGATTCTAGCTGTGCCCGTTAACTCAAATCATACTTCACAGAACAGCACAAAACAAACTAACCACACTCTTACAATTGTAAAAACAGTATTTTTTCTTTAATTTAACTCAAAATGGGACTTGTTTCTTTTCACTGTATCTTTGCTTTTTTTTCACTGTATCTCAAAGCATTTTAAAGTTAAAAACAAAAAAACAACCAAAATAAATAATCTCATTAATTAATTCACCATATAGGACAACACCAAGGGATCACTATGACGGCGTTTTAGTGCCAAGTTAAAACATTTTTAAAAATCTAAAATTACGAGAATAAAGTCGAAATGTTTTAAGAATAAAGATTATAGTTATAATATTTTGCTTATGCAAATGGCCCGGATTGGGAGCACTGGGAAATATTCCAAGGTCTCAGCTTTCAAAATATGTCAGTTTTATAGCGAAATACAAACAATCTGTAGGCTATATTGCAATAATGTGTTCATCAAGCGGCATGTGAATCAATCATTCCGATTACAATAACGAACGACGAGACATTATTTTCATTATAAATTAGGCTAAACTGGGGTTTTTTTCGTGCCTTACGATGTTCCATCACTTTTATATTTTGCTATAAACTTGAAATAAAGAGCAAAAACACATTTATCATTTGTATTTCGTTATAAAACTGGCAGAATTTGAAAGCTGAGGTGTGTAAAAGCAACAAAGCACAAAATTGTTGCGATTACTGGTTGGCTGGCGCGCTACAAATAATGAATGGAAGACGTTAAATATTATGTCCTCATTTACAGTATACCATGAATAAAACAGTTTGTGAATAGTCACTTAATGTTTACAGCAGAAAAAATAACAATATAGAGTATGTTAACAAATTTGAGTCCACGTCAACCTTTAGAACGTTTTATTGGTGTTTAATTAAACAGGCTATGTGAGGAATTAAAGTTTGGACGCCACAGCCGTTTTTGTGGAGTAGGTAGTGGAATTTTCACAGTAATTTAATGAATTAATTCACATAAATACAGCAATCTATCACGCCACATTAAAGAGCTTGAAAATCACATTATTGTAAGACACATAATTTGTGTTTCGTTATAAAACCGATTTTGAAAGCTGAGACTTTATTTTATATTAAAAGCACTAAAAGCACAAAGCTTAAGCTATTGCTATTGGGTAGCTGGCACACTACAAATAATGAAAGCAATGGAAGACATGAAATATTATTTCCAAGCATACTGTCCCAGCGAGTATGACACATGGTTTGATTTCTGCTAATAATCCCACATATATTTGTAGTGTATTAAAAAGGGTTAAATAAGAGAGCTACAGCGCCCCCCAAAGGAATGTCGATTGAGTGTGTAAGCTGATGTAAAGATAAACGGTTGTTCCTGTTCAGTCTGTTAATAAATATCATATTCTTGAAATTAAGCTGTTTCTGTGAGTCCTTAAAATTGACTCTTCCCAGTAAAATGTTCAAATCAATTCTGGTGGCCTGGCAACTTCTCCCGGTTCTCTCAATGCGGGCCATTTGCATCCACAATATACAGGTACATCTCAGAAAATTAGAATATGGTGATAAAGTTGAAGTTCAAAAAGTGAAACTTTCAGATATTTTAGATTCATTACATGTAAAGTAAAACACTTCTAAAGTTTTTTTGTTTTAATTGTGATGATTAGAGTTCACAGCTAATCTCAAAATATTAGAATATTTACATTTGAGTTTCAATAAATGACCATC
Source organism: Acrossocheilus wenchowensis (assembly GCA_029620275.1). NCBI lineage: Eukaryota > Metazoa > Chordata > Actinopteri > Cypriniformes > Cyprinidae > Acrossocheilus > Acrossocheilus wenchowensis. The sequence continues at coordinate 680,783 of JAJUBA010000520.1, forward strand.
CATACAGTATAAATTCTGGGTATCAACCAACAACCCCTCACTTTCCCCACAGATGACAGCCAAGTCTCGTTTGTTTGCTCACTGCTTACTGGCAGAGCATTGGAGTGGGCCACCGCGATGTGGGAAGGAAACCGCATGTCTTTTCCCTCTTATAACAACTTCCTTCGTCAGTTCCGAGAGGTTTTTGAGCACTCGGTCAGTGGAAAGGAGGTGGGTGAGGAGCTGCTCGCTCTACGCCAAGGCAACAGCACTGCAGCAGATTACACCCTTGCTTTCCGTACACTCGCTGTTCAGACTGGATGGGAGAACAATCCCCTTAAACTGCTCTACCGAAAAGGACTCAACGAGGAGCTTCAGTCTGAACTGGCCTGCCGTGATGAGGGGAGAACCATAGAACAATTCATGGAGCTGACCATCCGCATTGATAATTTAATGCGCTCACGACGCACTCGTCATCCAGCCCTACCTCAGCCTAGCACACAGAGACTCCCAGAACCAGAACCCATGCAGGTTGGTGTCACCCGTCTCTCCGCTGAGGAGCGGGAGAGACGCATCCGTCAACATCTGTGTCTGTACTGCGGGGAATCGGGGCCTCTGAGAGCTGCCTGTCCCGCTCGCCCATCCCGGCGAGATTCAACTCTGGTGAGTGCTGATCATGATCACCATACTTCTTTTGGAATCCCCATCACTATTAACAGGGAGGAGGGGGGAATCGAGACCCTAGCCATGATTGATTCGGGGGCAGCGGGGAATTTCATTGATATTTCATTTGCCAAGTCTCATAACCTCCCTCTCATTTCATGTGAATCCCGGGTAGCGGTGGCAGCACTAGACGGACGACCGCTGGGCTCTGGGAGGATCAAATACCTAACCCCCGAATTACAACTTCAAACCGGAGCCCTACATACCGAATCCATTAGGCTGTTCGCTATTGAATCTCCTCAGAATCCTGTCATCCTGGGCTTGCCATGGCTGGAGAGACACAATCCCCGCATCTCATGGGCGACACAGCAAATTCTCCAATGGTCAGAGTTCTGTCAACACCACTGTCTGATTTCAAGCCCCAAATCAACTGTTCTTCCCATGAAGGAGAGGCTCGAGCCCAAGGATCTCCTCGAAGTACCCATCGAATACCAGGACCTATCAGAGGCCTTCAGTAAGACCAAAGCCTCCAAGCTCCCTCCGCATCGACCTAGCGACTGTACCATAGACCTTATTCCAGGGTCGATGCCCACTAGAGGCAGAATCTTCCCTCTCTCACAACCCGAGTCAGAGACTATGAAGCAGTACATAGAGGAGGAGTTGTCAAAGGGGTTTATTGTACCATTCAAGTCTCCAGCTTCAGCGGGGTTTTTCTTCGTCAAGAAGAAGGACGGAGGCCTCCGACCCTGCATTGATTATCAAGCACTCAACGACATCACCATTAAGTTTCGCTATCCATTACCCCTGGTCCCAGCCGCCCTTGAACAGCTCCGTACCGCCAAATATTTCACTAAACTAGATCTGCGCAGTGCATACAACCTGATTCGAATTAGAGAGGGAGACGAGTGGAAGACAGCTTTCTCGACCACGTCCTGGCACTATGAATATTGGGTTATGCCGTTCGGCCTAGCCAACAGTCCTTCTGTGTTCCAGGCATTCATCAATGAGGTCTTCCGGGACATACTGAACCAGTTTGTCATCGTCTACATTGACGATATTCTGATATACTCTAACTCCCTTGAAACCCATGTCAAACACGTCAGGGCAGTGCTCCAACGGCTCATCAAACACCAACTGTACGCCAAGGTACAGAAATGTGAGTTCCACCAGACACAGATCTCGTTCTTGGGCTATGTCATCAACTCTGAGGGGGTCACCATGGACGACAGTAAGGTGCACGCAGTGCTCAATTGGCCTAGGCCCACAACAGTAAAAGAACTTCAGCGTTTCCTAGGATTTGCAAACTTCTATCGACGCTTCATTAGGAACTTCAGTTTGGTCGCGGCTCCCCTCACATCTTTACTTCGAGGGGGTAAACAACGTCTAAATTGGACTCTTACCAGCGAACAATCCTTCCAGCAGCTAAAGGAACGGTTTACTTCAGCTCCCATCTTACATCGTCCCAATCCTAACCTGGAATTCACCGTAGAAGTGGATGCTTCGAACACTGGAATCGGGGCAGTTCTTTCCCAGCGTCATGGTAATCCATCCAAACTATTCCCATGTGCTTTCTACTCCCGTAAACTCAACTCAGCGGAGAGGAATTACGATGTGGGTGAAGGGGCTAGAGTACCATTCCTCGTGTTAACAGATCATCGCAACCTCGAGTACATCAGGTCCGCCAAACGACTCAACCCCAGACAGGCAAGATGGTCCCTGTTCTTCTCCCGTTTTGACTTCAAAGTAACTTATCGACCTGGATCTAAGAATGGCAAGGCAGATGCCCTGTCAAGACAGTTCGACCATCTTCCCACATCGAACACGGCTGAACCCATTCTGCCTTCCACTATCATTCTAGCACCTGTACAGTGGGACATTATGACTGAGATTTCCGAAGCCCTCATTAATGATCCAACTCCGACCGGATGCCCGCCTGATCGAGCCTATGTTCCCTCCGCTCTACGTCTTCGGGTCATGCAGTGGGTCCACGAACTCCCCAGTACAGGCCATCCAGGTATCAATGCCACCATTTAACTAGTCTCTAATCGCTTCTGGTGGGCAACCCTACAAACGGATGTAACACAGTTTGTGCAGAAATGTGACACTTGCAACATCTCCAAGTCGTCCCATCATCGACCAGCAGGTCTTCTCCATCCCCTTCCCATTCCTCGACGACCTTGGTCCCATATTGCCATCGACTTCGTAACAGATCTACCCAACTCCAATCATTTCACCACCATACTCACCGTGATCGACCGTTTCTCTAAAGCCTGCCGTCTAATTCCCCTCACCAAACTACCAACAGCATTCGAGACAGCTGAAGCATTAATGCAACAAGTATTCAGGTTTTATGGCCTCCCAGAGGACATAGTCTCCGATCGGGGCCCACAATTCACATCACGGGTCTGGAAAGCTTTCTGCCAACAACTAAATATCAATGTCAGTCTCGGTTCAGGATACCACCCCGAATCAAATGGCCAGGTCGAGAGACTGAATCAGGAACTCACCCGCTTCCTTCGCTCCTACTGTCACAACAACCAGAACGATTGGAGCCGATATCAAATCTGGGCAGAGTACGCACAGAACTCACTCAGGAAACCAGCTACTGGACTTACCCCCTTTCAATGCATTCTCGGATTCCAACCCCCATTATTCCCCTGATCAGGAGAACCCTCGGAGCTCCCAGCTGTCAATGACTGGCTAAGAAGGAGTGAGAAGACATGGAACGCAGCCCACGTACATCTCCAATGGGCAGTTCGAACAAGCTGACTGTCGCAGCAGAGCAGGACCCAACTTTACTCCTGGCCAGTGGGTGTGGCTCTCAACCAGAAACCTGTCGTCCCTGCAAGAAATTCAACCCTAGGTATGTGGGACCATTCAAAATCCTTAGACAGATTACCCCAGTTTCATATCGTTTGGCATTACCTGCAGATTACCGTATCTCACCCACTTTTCATATTTCTCTGCTCAAGCCCGCCGGTGGTCCGAGAGGAGAGAGGGACCAGGAGGAGGCCGCCAGGGAGAGCACCCCTCCCATTGTCGTGGACGGCGAGGAGGCCTATCAAGTGCGAGAGATCCTGGACTCACGACGCCAAGGCAGGGTTCTCCAGTACCTCATAGACTGGGAGGGGTATGGTCCCGAGGAGCGTACCTGGGTAAACTCCCAGGACATCTTGGATCCCAACCTTACAACCGAGTTTCATCGGGATCACCCTGACAGACCAGCACCAAGACCCCGTGGAAGGCCTCGGCGTCCAGATCGTTCTCGCTTCAGGAGCCGCTCGCAGGGGGGGGGCTCTGTCACAAACCAGGCCTCTGTGGCTCTCTCCGATCACCACCAGAGGGCACCCTCACCCGAGTACTAACACTCGCTTGGACTCCATTTCCCACACACCCCGTACCTAGGACTGATCACCACCAGGTGTTCTCCATCAACCCCGATATATAAGGCACACTCACACTCTCCTCCAACGCAAAGTCTTGTTTAGCCTGTCTGACATTTCTGAGCGTTTTACATTGACTGTCATTCCGTGTTTGATCTTGTACTGCCTTGACCTTGATTCTCTCTGCCGCCTGCCCCTTTGATTGTTTGCTCTGTCTCTGACCCGATTCTTGCCTGCCGCCTGCCCCGACCCAAGCCTGGTAAACGTTTATGATACTGATTCTCTGTGTTAACCAAGACGCTGTTGATTGACCTCTGTCTGCTTGTTTTACTGGTCTTAATAAACACTGCAAATGGATCCGATTGCCTCTGACTCCTCGTTACAGACATAAACTTGAAGAGATTTACTAACAGTTGGGTTTTTCCCAAACGACAACATGATGAATGCTACGCGTCTAAGAATGTTTAGACCATGTTTATTATTAATACTCTGTTCACAAATAGATTTTAATAGCGTGCTAAACAATAATAATTAGTTTCTCAGATATAAAATATCATTTTTAATAGTACAAAGTACATAGTTTTATTGTACAAAGCATGCTTGAGTCGGTGGCTACATAATCATATCATAGACTACAATAAAATCATACATAATAGACTGTATGACTACAAAATCATAGTTGGGTTTTTCCCAAACTATAATTCCTGACTACAATGTTTGAAATGGTGTAAAACATTTTGAATATGATGAATTCACTGTATTTAAATTTCTTACGGCGCGATGATGATTTCATGCTCTATATAAAACAATAAAAGTAATATGACTGTGCACTGTAACATGATGAATGCTACGAGTCTAAGTATGTTTAGTACATGTTTATTATTAATAGCCTACTCTGTTCAGAAATAGATTTTAATAACGTGCTAAACAATAATAATTAGTTTCTCAGATATAAGATTTCTTTCTCTTTTTTTATGATAGTACAAAGCATGTGTAAGTCTATGTCTACAAAACATATATATATATATATATAATATATATATATATATATATATATATATATATACAGATGTTCCTGATATTAACATGATATTAACACGGTTGTTTGTATTTCATTGAATCAGATACCAGCACCAGATGTATCCTGATGTCTCTTCAAACTGTTTTCCTCTGAGAGCGCTGCACCAACATCAGATGTTCAACTACGCTGATATTCTATATTAAAACAAGCTCCTTTTCTACTGATTATGTTTTTTTCTTCTTGAATCCATGGAAAGAGGTAGAAACACTTAAATAAAACACGTAAATATCAGGTATGATTTACTTGTTTCACTTGTTGAATAGAATCTGTTGCAGGAATGACTCAAAGTCTGTTCACATCTCTGTGGTTAGATCAGTGTGCACAATAATGTGTCTTTGACCTTCATTATGTATGTTTTGATTATACTGTGTTGTAAATAAAATATAAATAATTTAAAAAAAACTTTTTTTCAATCTCCTCACATTCTCTCTTACCTGCCTCACAGTCACACTGATGGGCCATTAGAGGCCATTAGGGGAGGGCCCTTTGTCTCTCAGGTGAAACTCACTTAATATTCATGGCCATTACCACTCCCTCGCATATAGACCCTCGATCACAAAACATGTCTTGAAAAATTTAAATCAATATATTGTTTTCTGTGAATGAGTAAGCAGAATGATTTTCACATAATTTTGAAGTAAATATTCTAACCTACAAGACTGATTACTCAAAAGTCTTATTCACAACTATTTAGTGTGGGTTTTATGGCCTTATTTCAGCTACATTTTTTCCCCCAAAACTTACTAACCACGCATAATATTTTTTTTCTAAAAAATCCAAACATGTACATCCATCTCGGTCACATATTATTGTAGCACAGTTTGTGCTGAATACAAAAAAAATACATGTTGGTCAATAGTATGTTTTAAAGGAACACTCCACTTTTTTTTGGAAATAGGCTCATTCTCCAACTCCCCCAGAGTTAATAAGTTGAGTTTTACCGTTTTTGAATCCATTCAGCCGATCTCCGGATCTGGCGATAGCACTTTTAGCATAGCTTAGCATAGATCATTGAATCCTATTAGACCAGTAGCATCGCGTTCAAAAACGATCAAAGAGTTTCGATAGTTTTCCTATTTAAAACTTGACTCTTCTGTAGTTATATCGTGTACTAAGACCGGCGGAAAATGAAAAGTTGCTATTTCTAGTCCTATTTGGCTAGGAACTATACTCTCATTCCGGTGTAATAATCAAGGAACTTTGCTGCCGTAACATGGCCGCAGCAGGCGCAGTGATATTACGTAGCGCCTGAAAGTAGTCCCCAGCTATATTATAACTAGTTACCTAGCTGGGGACTACTTTCAGGCGCTACGTAATATCACTACGCCTGCTGCGGCCATGTTACGGCAGCAAAGTTCCTTGATTATTACACCGGAATGAGAGTATAGTTCCTAGCCAAATAGGACTAGAAATAGCAACTTTTCATTTTCCGCCGGTCTTAGTACACGATATAACTACAGAAGAGTCAAGTTTTAAATAGGAAAACTATCGAAACTCTTTGATCGTTTTTGAACGCGATGCTACTGGTCTAATAGGATTCAATGATCTATGCTAAGTTATGCTAAAAGTGCTATCGCCAGATCCGGAGATCGGCTGAATGGATTCAAAAACGGTAAAACTCAACTTATTAACTCTGTGGGAGTTGGAGAATGAGCCTATTTCCAAAAAAAGTGGAGTGTTCCTTTAAGTAGCTGAAATAAGCACAAATATCAGGACATGTCAAAACATCTCAAGGGCCCCGAAATGACCTCGGACCCCAGAGGGTTAAAATAAGAATCAACCTCAGCTTCTCTAAATGAAGGTACAAGAGATATGTTTACACTCATGTCAAACGTACGCCCAGATGGTCCAGAGTCAATCGAAGGTGCAGCATTCTGCGCAAATTGCACAGGTGGAACCGGCGCGTCTCTGGCTGCATTCAGTTCAAGCTCTCGCAACTTGATTTGCGTATCGGCCTCGATTGCCAGCCGATGGATTTCAAGTCACTGTTCCCTTTCGGCGTGACTCTCCGCTAATCTCTCACGCTCTTTACTCTGAAGTCTCGCAAGTCGTAACTTTAGGCGAGCATCACCTCCAGGCCCAGCCGGAGAAAAAGGTTCGAAGGGTGGCAGAGCAGCTTTGGCTTCGGAACCCTCCGCCGCAGCAGCTCCACTCGCTTCCCCCTTGCCTAACCCAGAAGAGCGACTGTCAACGCCAGGTGAACTACCAGCCAACACCAACACCCCTCGTTCCCCTAAATGCTGCACAACGATGCTCTTAATATCTCATTTTAACTGCTGTCTAGAGACTGAAATTTGGAAATGCTCAGCGACTCTCAACAAATCATCCTTTCTACATGCATCTAATTGTTCGACAGTTGGTGCACTAACAAAACTTCCTAAGTCAAAATCAGCCATACCGGTTACGTTCGACACATTTACTAAACAGCCTCCAAAACAATACTCGGTTGATGCGCTATCACACCAGTAACAATGTCTCATATATCATCCCAACAAAGGAATGATTATCCCACCGCTGCCACCAATAAATGTTATGTGTTTGATGTTAAAACGGGATGATACCGTAACATTTATATGAGATCATTGTTACTGGATGTGGTGCGGATCAAATATGGTCCTGAAAACAAGTATATGGAAAGAAAAAGATCTTTACTGGGCACCTTATAAACAAATACAAATAACATTTGCAAAAGGAGAAAGAAATTATGAAATTTAACACAGGGAAAAAAAAAACAGAGTGTCACCCAAATCAAAGAAATAAACAAAACAAAACAATCCTTGTAACTAACCTCTAAACTAACTAACCAAAAGAAATATGAAAAGAAAACCAAATTCTTCAGCGTATACGACGCTCAAACTAAACTCCGTTAAACTACAAACAAAAATACAAGGGTGGCGTAACACTCAGAAAACTAATCTAACAAAGTGCAAACTAACCTAATCAAAAACAAGCGAACAGTATCACAACAGTTGACTAGGTATACGAATCATTGCCAAGAGACATGTTTGATTAAATAGTTCGATACACCAAACTGCATTCTTTACTTTGACCTTGACCCGTAATAGGACTAAAACTCCAACACTGACGTCGGCGTTATATTTTCCGAAGAGTTCGATACAAGTCAATAGCCAAAGTACAAATCTATGAATAAAGTAAAGCATAACTCCATAAGGCAAAATACATCAAGGGAGACAATTGGCATCGACACACGACTGCTGATCGCGTTGGAAGCACAAGGTACGCTGGCGTGGTGCACGCACGCAAAATCAACTAGCGTCCACACAATCAACTAGCGTCCTCAAATACAGCTGGCAATTCAGCAGATGGGCAGAACATCGTGACGTCAGAATGATGATTGGCAGTCAAATCCGCCAATAAACACCAACCTAGAAGCGGAGCAAAAAGTACAAAAAAAGACAGGAGAGCGAAAAAAAGAAACAATATACAAAAACACACAAGGAATGTAACAAAGCGGAAGTTTGGGAAAATGGAAACCTGTATATAAGGAGAAAAACGGAAGTGACGGGGCATGTGGGAAAGGAAAAACTGTGTTTCCTGACAGCTGATGCATGTGGCTGCTGCGGCGTTTACTGGATTGTAAATGCATAGACCGGGTGCGATCGAAGAAATCAAAAGAAAATTGGTGCCGCATAGTTGCCGGTCGCAACATATTTCCGGATGAGACAAGTTTGCCTGCTGCAGGTGCTTTAAGATTTTAAACTTCTTTCTTACGTGGAGTCACATCGAACTTTCGAATTCTCTAACTCCTGTTTTCCCACGGCGTTGTTTATGCAGCAGCTGGCTGGTCGCCCCTAACGCAGGCTGATTCACGCCGCCGATGCTACTTGCACATGCACAATGCTGGTTTATTGTTTATGGTGAACTTGTATGGACTGAGACTCTAGACTTATCAATTGTGAGGTTGTTTTTTTGCCCTTTATTTATTTATTTTTCCTCTTTTGGGATTGAGTGTTTTTTTAATTTAAAGCTTGAACTGTACAAAGAGCAATACTGTTATTTACTCATTTCCATTTATTGTTTTTCTTTTCTTCTTCCTCTTTTTCCCCAAAGTGTTTAAATGCTGGGAAATTAAATATTGTAATTGTGTTGTATTTTGTTAAATAACATTCTTTTGATTTGAGGAAAGCAAGCTCTATTTTGTAAGTGTGTTATTTAAATCCAAAGATTTGTTTGTGCTATTGTGTATCGGGGGTTTTGTTTGTGCTCATTCGTGAGTCTATCTGGAACCTAAAAACTAAAATTCTATAAATATTTTCACTTGACAAATTGTCTTGTCTGGCGCCCAAAAAAAAAAAGAAAAAAAAGAAATTTTAAAGGTATTTTCATTTTCTATTGTCATGTTGCTCAAAATGTATTATATAGTTCTCTGTGCCATAGTCTTACCACTCAAAACATCTACCCTGCTAGAAATTTTACGTTCCCAGGACGTTCCGAGACAGTCATGATGTGGAGCTCTTTCAAGGTTTGGCGGACGTTATTTGGTGGACCTTCACAGAACATTCAGGACATTCTGGGAATGTTTAGGGGACCATTATTATAGGTCAGTCCCTTGTGGTCTCTACACATTCCCATAATGTTTTTTTTTTTTTTTTAAAGATTAACTGTTTTTTCCAAGGCATTGTTCGATTCCAGTGTTTCCTGTCATAGCTATGCACAGATTTGATTTAAAAAACAGTATCATATTTAAAATCATAAGAAATATTTTATTAGCTATGTATTTGATCTCAAATTAAGTCTGATTTTGTGGTGGCTGTGCTTCAAAGGGGACATTGATCTTCCACAGGTTGGTATGATTCTTTAGGGTCTTCATGAACGGTCTGCAACATTCTTTGGTTAAAATTCCTCAGTGGCCGAGTAAAACAACACCCTTTTTACTTTGCTCTGTTCACAGTGTCTCATTTTGGGGCATGTACCTTTAAATGCTAATGAGCTCTGCTCATCCGCCCCTCTCTTCTGTGGAAGATCAAAGGCGATTTGTAAATAATCAAAAAATATAAAGTGTCAGACTTACTTCTTCTGGAGGTGCAGCTGGATCACGAAGAATGGGTACTGATCTATCCTTGAGTTTTAACTTTTTAACAAAACCTGCCTTGAATTGTCCCTCGTTCAGAAAGCAGTCTGGAGTAAAATTATTTGTGCAGATATAAACGAATTTAGGTGTATTCAGTTGCGCATTACCATTAAAAACAAAACTAATGCACAGCGTCCTCAGTGGCTCTGATGTTGGGAAAACTACAAAACACCTGCATTGCTTACAAGACATTCATACAGCTGCTGGAGTGTGGAGAACTGCCTGAGGGTGAAAATATGCTAATATTAGACAGTACTTCAGTGGTTGAGGGCGGGGCCTGAGCAAAATGACATCATACTACTCAGTCTCAATTATCAAGCCAGTTTGATTTTCTGTTTAGGACAGGGGTGCCCACACTTTTTTGTTTGGGGATCTACTTTTCAAATGAGAAACTCACAGAGATCTACCAAGTGAAAAATAAATAAATAATAAAATACATAAATAAATTAAGCTTGTTGGGATGTATCTTTATATTGCATTCATTAAATTTTTAATTAAAAAAATAAAAATAAAATAACTTTCAATTCTTGGTACCCACGTAGAACTGAGCCTGCATTTACAAAGCAGTGGTTCTCAACCTTTTTTGCTCCAAGACCCCCTCCTCTCCAAATCAATACTGCAAGCCCAGACTTTTCTATTCATTAAAACCTTTGTATCTGTTATTACATGTAAAACTGTATTTTTTTTTTAAACAAAACAAATTCAAAATAGATTTTAATACTCCATGTTCTTTTTTGCAAACATACTTTGTAAAAATGTCACTGCAGACATTCTATACAACTTAAAAATATGCAAAGCTCAATTATACAGTAATTTTAACATATAAGCACGAGTCAACCAGCCATACCAAACAATACCACAGAGAGATGCCAAACAACTGCATACAAACTACGGCCCATATGGGTCCATTCAGAATCATTAAACACACCAAAATACAAATGAAAAATGAAACCTTTCTGAACTCGACGACGCCACAGTTCCTCTGTCAGAACGCTGTTTGGAGCGTCTGATGCCCATATGTACAAAAACACCACTGCAAACGTCTCCAAAACATGCAAGCAACCATTATCAAACACTCGCTGTACTCAACTACGTGACTATACAGCTGTATTCAAGCAGAAATATGATGTTATAGTGATCAGTGCGCCGACAGCGCACATACATGGTTAGTTTGCGCATCAGTTATAACGGACACAACGCGCACCTAATGTACGATCCTGTATGTCACTGTACTCATCTTTACCTTGATTACAATCATGGTCCATCAAAACTTTAGGCTACTAGTGTGACACTGGCTTCTTTTATCCAGCCGAGAGCTGTAGATTGCATATCCTATGCTCATACAGCGGTTTTGAGCCGCCATTCAGTCTTTATTTCACAAAGCACGATGAGAAACACTTTGCTGTTCCGAAACACAGAATATCACAGAATACGTAGAGAGGTGGTGCTGTGATTTATTTATATATATTTTTACATTATTTAACAACTCCCGCCCCCCTGGTTGAGAACCACTGACCTAAAGCGCGATCTACCAGCATTGCCTTCGCGATCGACTGGTAGATCGTGATCGACCTATTGGGCACCCCTGGTTTAGGATTTTGGGGGATTAAAAAAAAGTGAATGAATTTTTATCATTGTAGGGTGGTTGTGTCCACACACTGCTAAGATACATTTATATGCAAACACCATGTAAAAGTGAATTTTGCATCCAATGTCTACTTTAAAAAAAAACTAAATCTTATTTCAAGTGATGAAGGATTTTGAAAGTGTGACAGTAATCAGTGTTAAGTACTACTGTAAGGTTTACCCTGCCTGAAAATGATTAACAGTTGAAAACATTAGAAATTTATTAATGTAACTGATTACATTTGATTACTTTTCTAAAGTAATTGAAAAGTTACACTACTTATTACATTTTAAGTAAGGTAACCTATTACATTTCCAAAGTAAGCCTCCCAACACTGCGTTTGCGGTAGATTTATGAGACCAACCTAGAATGTTATTTTTTGGCCCTATTTAGGTCCTTCCATCACATTTACCGAATGTTTTCACAGCCTTTAGTAACATTACAGGAAAATTTAGGAGATCAGACTAGAATGTTACTGCAGCACTTCTTTCTTTACACATTCAAAGGTAAAATAGAAAGCAGGAATACATTTATTTAGTGAACAAAAACAGTTTATAAATGAAAATTAAATGTGGTCATGGATAGGAAGGGTGGGGGAGAGTGAGAGAAGGAGCTCAGTCAATTCCGAAACACAGAATATCTCGCCGGCGGCTACTGAGAAGCTACGAGGCCTTTGTTTACTGCTGGAGCCGGACCTCGAGACCGCGGCCTCGCCTACTGACGCTACCCGCACAAGGCGGCGTCGCAAGCGGTGTGAGAGAGGACGGAAGCGCGGTAAGCGCGGAGGTATACGAGCTAGGCTGAGGGAAAACCCCTCAAGACCGGCTCTTCCAACACTCATGCTCTCAAACGTTCGCTCTCTGGAAAACAAACTGGACTTAATTCAACTCAGTCGGTCTACACAGCATGAGACAAGGGATTGTTGTGTGTTTGTTTTCACTGAAACATGGCTAAAGGACAACATCCCGGACTCCGCCATTCAGCTGCACGGACTAAACTGCTACCGCGCGGACAGAGATTCATCACTGTCTGGTAAGACTCGCGGCGGTGGCTTGTGTGTGTATATCAACAAAGAATGGTGTAACAATGCTGCGTTAGTATCAAAACACTGTTCATCGCTGGTGGAGTTTATGTTTGTGAAGTGTCGACCGTTCTATCTGCCGCGGGAGTTCACGGCCATTGTTATTGTCGCGGTTTACATCCCCCCGTGTGCAAACGCTAAGGACGCGCTTCGTGAACTGTACAGCGCCATCAGCGAACAACAAACAAATAACCCCGACGGCTTTTTCATCATAGCCGGTGACTTCAACCACGCAAACTTAAAGACAGTTTTGCCAAAGTTCTACCAACATGTGAACTTTGCAACAAGGGGAAATAACACACTGGACTTTGTTTACACAACAGAAAAGAACGCTTACAAAGCTGAACCCCGCCCCCACCTCGGGTACTCAGACCACATCTCTGTTATGCTAATCCCAGCATACACACCACTTCTGAAACTCACCAGACCGGTTCAAAAGCAAATCACGGTATGGCCAGAAAATGCCACCTCAGCACTGCAGGACTGCTTCCAGGACACAGACTGGAACATGTTTAAAGAGGCGGCCACCTACAACAACCACACAGACCTACAGGAGTACACTGAAACTGTGACTGCTTACATCAAAAAGTGCATAGATGATGTGACAGTCACCAAGACCATCACCACACGTGCCAACCAGAAGCCATGGATGACAGCAGAGGTTCGCGGGCTGCTAAAGACCAGAGATGAAGCATTCAGATCAGGAGACAAAGCAGCCCTCAAAACAGCAAGAGCCAATCTGTCTCATGACATCAAGAAGGCAAAACATCAGTATGCTAAAAAAATCAATAACAACTTCAGCGACAGTAAAGACACTCGGACCCTGTGGCAAGCCATTCAGACCATCACTGACTACAAGGCCCCGCCACAGGCCAGTGACAATGACACATCCCTACCAGAGGCACTCAACCACTTCTACTCACGATTTGAGATACAGAACAACACACCTGCACAGAAACTACCCACATCTCCAAACGACCAGGTACTCTGTCTCTCCCCAGCTGATGTAAGGAAGACCCTATCCAGTATTAACCCACGAAAGGCTGCGGGACCTGACAACATACCTGGACGTGTACTGAAAGACTGTGCTGCACAGCTGACGAATGTCTTAACAGACATCTTCAACATCTCGCTGAGCCAGGCAGTCGTCCCCACGTGTCTCAAATCCACCTCCATAATCCCAGTACCAAAGAAGTCACATGTGTCCTGTCTGAATGACTATCGTCCCATAGCACTGACCCCAATCATGATGAAGTGCTTTGAGAGGTTAGTCATGCATCACATCAAGTCCAGTCTCCCAAGCACGCTGGACCCATTCCAGTTTGCATATCGTCCAAACCGTTCCACGGACGATGCAATATCCACCACTCTCCACCTAGCTCTTACTCACCTGGAACAGAAAGACTCCTATGTAAGAATGCTGTTCATCGACTTCAGCTCAGCATTCAATACAATAATCCCACAACAGCTCATCCACAAACTAAACTTGCTGGGCATTAACACCTCCCTCTGTAATTGGATCCTGGACTTTTTAACTGCAAGACCTCAGTCAGTCCGTATCGGCCGCAACACCTCGAGCACTACCACACTGAGCACAGGGGCCCCACAAGGCTGTGTGCTCAGCCCGCTGCTCTTCACACTGCTGACCCACGACTGCACTGCCAAGTCCAGCTCCAACCACATCATCAAGTTTGCTGATGACACAACTGTGGTGGGCCTCATCAGCAACAACGATGAAACGCACTACAGAGAGGAAGTGGCACAGCTGGCTGAATGGTGTGGTGCTAACAACCTGTCCCTCAATGTGAGTAAGACAAAAGAGGTTGTGATGGACTTCAGGAGAAACTCTGTTGACCACCCCCCACTGACCATCGACGGCTCAACCATGGAGAGAGTTGGTAGCACTAAATTCCTGGGGGTGCACATCACAAAGGATCTCACCTGGACCACCAACGTCACGTCACTCAACAAGAAGGGACAACAGCGCCTCTACTTTCTCCGTCGGCTGAAAAGGGCAAGTCTCCCTCCACCCATCCTCACCACCTTTTACAGGGGCACCATTGAGAGTGTGCTGACCAGCTGCATCACTGTCTGGTATGGGAACTGCAGTGCTGCCGACCGCAAGACCCTACAACGGACAGTGAACACTGCCGCAAAGATCATCGGTGCCCCTCTTCCCTCCATCCTGGACATTTTCCTTGCACGATGCTCCAGCAAGGCCTCCAGCATCGTGAAGGACCCCACCCACCCCTCCCACCACCTCTTCCAGCTCCTGCCATCAGGAAAAAGGTACCGGAGTATCAAAGCTCGTTCTGTCAGACTGCTCAACAGCTTCTTTCCCCAGGCTGTGAGAGCTCTTAACTCCAATCTCCCTGCCCCCGCTCTGAAACCATGAACACCTCAGCCCCCCAACTATAAATAACTACTGACTAATTTCTCCTAAGTGCAATTCTGGGTGTGCTACACACAGGTGAGTGGGCTATACAAACCACCTGTAGTAACGCACTCGTCCCACTATATGCACACTAGACACTTTCTATAAACACTCCCTGCAACAAAGACTCAATAAGATAATATATGTTTACTTGAATATTGCACTACAAAAAAAATGTTTACTGGAGCATTGCACTACTAACTCTTTTGCACTATGCGCTGCTTCCCACAAAATCTCTCTTTCGAACAATTTAATGTAAAAATATATATTTCCTGCACAATTTCATGTACAAATATCTCTTTAGCACTATTTCATGTACAGTATTTATGTAAAGTTCTTGTACAGTCTCAGTTTGTGTATGTGTAGTCAACTAGGTATAGTAGTTATAGTAGTTATAGTATATGTATAGTCAGATGGTTAAACTGTTGTATAGCCCTATTGTGTTTATTTTATTTTATTTTTTTCCTATATTTGCATTGCTGTATGTGTATCTCATGTCTAACTAGTATGTAGCACCGTGGTCCTGCGAGACACGACATTTCGTTCCACTATATGTCCACACATGTAGTAGAATGACAATAAAGCTCAACTTGAACTTGAACTTGAACTTCAATTCAATTCAATTCAAACTGGCTTTACTGCCATGACAATTTAAATTTTAAAATAAATCATCAAAATGTGTCCAAGTAAAAAACTATTTTTTTTTTCAAAAAACAAAACACTCCCCGGGCCGAAAGCATGCAAACAACCAACCAGAGAGCTTGAGCGTTTCGTGGTCAAGGACTGTCCAACAGAATTTGTTCTCATAACGTAGTTTGTGCCCACTTAAGTAGAGAGGACTCTGGCCTGTAAGGCCAGGACGTCCAGGTTATAAAACCTAGCAAATGTGGATGGCAAGGCCCAGCTGGCCGCCGCACACGATGAGGTGATACTTCTGGTGGAATGGGCTCATACTCCGATGGGGCATTGCAGGCCAAAGGAAGAGTACCCTAGCGTAACAGCATCCATTATCCACTTAGAGAGTCTGCTTCGTGACTGGATGTCCCTTGGTGCAGTTACCGAAGCTAACAAAAAAAAAATTCCTGGGGAAATTAGAGGTGGTCTTGGGCTGGGGTTCAGGGGAAGCGGACTCTTGGGGGCGCTCTGGCAGCGCGGTGCTGGATGGGACCAGCAGAGACTCTTGGGGGCGCCTTCGTAGCGCAGGCACTGGGGGGCGCTCTGGAAGCACGGTGCTGGACGGGACCAGCAGAGACTCTTGGGGCCGCCTTCGTGGCGCCGGCGTTTTGAAATGCGTCACTAAAATGAACTGTAACTCAGCAAATACTTCACACAGAGACATGAGACATATATCTATAGAAAGCTTGACATGTCTACTGTTAAATTAAGTAAGTCTTACCAAAAACAAATATTCTGTGATAAAGTAATCCGTATGAAACCAAGGACATGTCCAGTTTTTCCGTCTGGTCTCATTATCTCTAATTAGGTCACGCCCACGCGCTGCTCGCGCTTTTGTTATTACAAACCTCCACACGAGCCACGCGGCATGTAAACGCCCACACCGCCGTAAACAAAACAGCAACGTGTTCATCTCGGATACTTTTCAGTTTTGGAAGAACACGCTGTGAGGAATAAGCCTTGTATTTACCCCAGAAGACGCGCTGAGAGGAAAAAGCTTTGTTTACCTCACAATCCGAACGCGAGCGCAGCTGGAGCCGGCGGAGGAGGAGATCTTCTATACCGAGTAAGTAATGTTTCTTATTGCCATTCGATAATGTGTTGAACGCAATTAATAGTTGAACTTTTCCCAAACTATAACTCCAGAATAAAATGTGTAAAATTGAGTGGGCCCAAATATGATGGGCAACCTTTCATTGCATTTAAATGTTGCACGACGTGAGGATAGTTATATGTTTTATGCTTTATTTATTTTGAATAGTAACAATATGTAGGCCTATATATTATAATAAATAAAATGTACTGTTTTTGCTGTACTTTGGATCAAATAAATGCAGGCTTGATGAGCTGAAAAAAAAATAACCTTACAAATCTTACTGTTTAAATAATTTGACTGGTAGTGTATGTATTGTCACCATGTTTGCTTTGTCTTTGTCTGTTCATTGTGTTGCTCACGTCTGTTTTGTGTTTTCTCATGCAGTTTCTGCTGTCTCCCGTTTTCCTGGGTTCCAGTTTCCTGCCACTGTTTTGGATAGTTTGGATGTCTTGACTCCTCTGTTTATTTGTTTGTTTGTTCCTAATAAACTGTTCAACTGCACTCGCAAGTGAATCTCAAGTTATTTTATGTGATAGTTATATGTATACACATTTCTTTTTTCCTCACATTCTTTCTTGTAATTCTTCTCTCTCAGTCACACACCTGACTCAATGGCTCATTATGGAGCTCATTATGCGGGCCTTTGTCTTCTCAGGTGTCTGTCAAAGCATTATCCAGGATAGTTTAAGCCCTCTCGCATAGACCCTTTCCACTCAAAAAGTCACTTAGAAAATTTAAATCAATATATTTTTTTCTCTGAATGAGTGAGTTAGATTATTTTCAGATCAGTTTGAAGCAAATATTCTAGGCTACAAGATCCAGTTCTCAAAAGTCTTGTGAACAAATGTTCTGTATGTGTTTTATGGCCTTATTCCAGTTACTTTAAAAAAAAATTCTAACCACGCATAACCGTCATTTTCTCAAAAACACAATCACGTACGTACATGCTCCTCACATATTATTGTAGCCCAGTTTGTGCTGAATAGTGTTTTTAGACTTTAGCCATTAAAATGTTTATAAGTAACTGAAAAAAGCACAAATGTCAGGGCATGTCAAAACTTCTCCGGGGACCCAAAACACCCTCAGACCCCAGAGGGTTAACCTGAGCACTAATCAGGTGCAATGACGTTCTGGAAGAGCAGTATGCTTTCACTGCTCATTATCACAACACAATAAAATATTAGCCTTCATCTCAAAATCAGATTGAAACATTCATTAGAGCGGAGTTACTGTGGTCTAGACTGCCACAGAAAGGTGTGAAAGGTTATAAGGTTTCTCCTCACTGTGATATCTCTGGTGCAGTTTTAGTTTTTCCCACAATCAAAACACGTATGACCTTTCACATCTTTGTCTTTTCTTGTGTAATTTTACTGACACTCAGAAGCAAAGACCAGGAGATCCAGGCGTATCTTCAGCAGGATTCTTTATTGAAAATTTGATGCATTGTATTTTATAGGCAGTTAAACTTACACACAGCCTCAGAAAAGACTCATTAAAAAAGCATTGAAAGACAATACAAAAAAATTACTCTAGAAAACCTAGTCCCTGAAGATAACAGCACCCCAAATAAGAGTGCTAGAGGCATTTAAATGTTCACACATAGTTTGACTCTCACTGGAAACTATTGAATCAAATCTCTAAACTGACTCAATCATGTTGAATGACCAATACAGTGTCGTTCACCTTAGTTTTTCATGTGAACTTAAATCAAAACACAAGAGACTTAAACACGTCCTTACATCTGTCTTCCCACAACACCCCGCCATAAAACAATAGTGAGGCTTGTCCTTTGTTCAAACTGTCACATGTTTCTTCAGGTATAATGCTTTTTATTTTACTGTATTGATCACAGTTAAATGGGTTTTGTCCACAGTGAGAATGCAGGGTGCTACACGTGTGAAACATGTGGCTCGTCTCTATTGTGGATTTTCATGTGTCCCTTAAGGTGGTGTTTTTTTACAAAACTCTTCCCACATTGATCACATGTGTGCGGCTTCTCTCCAGTGTGGATCCTCATGTGTGTCTTCAGGTTTGATGATTGTGTGAATCTCTTCCCGCACTGATCACATGTGTGTGGTTTCTCTCCAGTGTGGATCCTCATGTGCATCTTAAGGTTTACGTTAAATGTGAAACTGCTGCCACATTGATCACAGGAGTACGGTTTCTCTCCAGTGTGGGTTTTCATGTGAAGCTTAAGGTTTCCTTTTTGTGCAAAACTCTTCCCGCACTGATCACATGTGTGCGGCTTTTCTCCAGTGTGGAGCTTCTCATGTATTTTCAGACATCCTGGCCAATCAAATCTCTGGTCACAGTGTGAACACTTGTAAGGTTTTCCTCCAGTGTGAACGGTCTGGTGCTTTCTCAGCTCAGCAGCAGTAAAAAAGGTCTTCTTACAATCAAAGCACATATGATCCTTCGCACCAGTGTGTCTTTTCTGGTGATCTTTTAAGCCACTCAGATGACGAAAACTCTTTCCACACAAAGAACACATGTGAGGCTTTTCTTTTGTATGAATTTTCAGATGGACCGTTAGGATTGAAGCTGATGTAAATGTTTTCCCGCACTGATCACAGTAAAATGGTTTTTCTCCAGAATGCGAACGCAGATGTATTTTAAGCGTGCTCGCATCTCTAAAACTCTTCCCGCACTGATCACATGGGTACGGCTTCGCTCCAGTGTGGATCTTCATGTGAGCATTAAGAGCTCCTTTTTGTGCAAAACTCATCCCACATTGATCACACGTGTGTGGCTTCTCTCCCGTGTGGATTTTCATGTGTTCCTTAAGGTGTTCTTTTCGTGCAAAACTGTTCCCGCACTGATCACAAGTGTGTGGTTTCTCTCCGGTGTGGATTGTCATGTGTATCCTCAGGTTTGATGATTGTGTGAATCTCTTCCCGCACTGATCACAAGTGTGTGGTTTCTCTCCGGTGTGGATTCTCATGTGTTTCTTAAGGTTTACTTTAAGTGCAAAACTGTTCCCGCACTGATCACAGGAGTACGGCTTCTCTCCAGTGTGGGTTTTCATGTGATCCTTAAGGTGGTCTTTTCGTGTGAAACTCTTCCCGCACTGTTTACATGTGTGCATCTGTTTAAGACTTTTTTTGTTAGGTAATCTCTTTCCAGTCTGAGGGCAAGACCTTTTGGCTCTCCTAAATGACTTTTCTCCAGTTTTGACATGATGATTTTTCTCCTCTCCTTCACTCAGTTCTTCACTCTCCTCAAACTGTTCCATTAAGTCTAAAATAAGAAAAATAAAAAGTTTTATGTTTATCCATCTATTCTTCACACCACTCATGGGGGATTTTATTCTGTATATCATCCATTAAAATGAAAGGGAAATGACAAAGTTAACTCAAATATAACACCAGAACATAGACAATTGCAATACAATAGTACAGTGAATTTTGATTACATTTTAATAAACAATTATATGTCCCTGGAACTTTTCATGAGTTCGGCATGTTGATCAGCTGTTGTTTTTAAAACAATACAGACACAAGTCCTTATTTTAAAATGAATGAAAACAATTCAAATGAACCATTTTAGCATTAGCACTGACCCACTGAATCTCAATCCAATCTCAGCTTTTACACAAACTGTAGTGAAAGTGAACATGATATGTGTGCCATACATGTATTTGTGCTCTGCATATAACCCAATGTTTCCCAACACTGTTCCTGGAGGCACACCAACACTACACATTTTCCAACTTTTCCTAATCAAACACTGCTGAAACAACTCATCAGCTCATTAGTAGAGACTCCAGGACCAGAAATATATTGGTCAGATAAGAGAGACATTAAAAATGTGCACTGTTGGTGTGCCTCCATGAACAGGGTTGGGAAACACTGATATAACCCATCCAACACACGCAGCAGTGAGTAGTTTTGACTGCATTCATCAACCCTTTTACCATAAAGGGTAAAAAATAACCATGACTGACTTATATAATTTAAAATAAACAAGTTTATTACAAGTAAATATAAATAAGATTTTACTTAATTTTGAAGCAGATATAGATGTAAATAAAATTCAAGAAATCTGGAATCAGAATTCCAGATTTTTCTTATACCTCCTTTCATTGACCATTTGTTGGGAAAAAAAAGACTTAAAAGAAAATTTCACTTTTAGACTCCAGTTTTGCATCCAGTTTATAGAAAGTGTCCTGTGTATTACTTGATATTTTAAGCAAATATGAAATAACATTTCACAACCCATATGGCTTTTCATACTACAAATATAATGACGTTAATGTTCATTAATCATTAATGAGGATTAAAAAATAAACAGCGACCTCTTTGTTCTTCCGTCTCTTCGTGCTCCATTCTGCTGGGTTCTGGATCTCTCATGTTCTCAGTGTTCAGCTCTGCTTCACTTCTAGCCTGATGGGAATATTCCAGCTTTTATTGGTGAGTTGTTGTGGGAGGAGCTTCAAGTTGTGTGGCAGGAATAGCAGATCTGCTAAAATCCAAAATAATCCTTTAATGAATTGATGTTTTCATTATTTCACACATTTTAAGCATTCAATGTTTTGTGTTCAGTTCACATTTTCATAGATGGATAGATAAAAGTAAAACTTCACATGCTATGAGTTTTTTATCTATTTGCGAGTCGATCTAATATAACCTTAACCTTTTCATTCGTTTATCAATCATAGGAACAAACTAACAAAGAAATAGATGAATAAACATATATAAATCAAATAAATCAAATATAAAAATATACGAATAAAACAGAAGAAAAACGAAAAAAAAAAAATACTAGTGTTTTTGAACCATACTATAGTAAAGTGTATTATACTGTATATATTATAGTATTTACAACACTTTGCTAATGAATGCTACTGCATACTGTACTATTAACTATAGTGAACTGATAAACTGTAATAAATACTGTAGTATACTTTAGTTTTTACTACAGTAAACTGTAGTGTATTGTAGTAATATATTACTATAGTTGTTGAAAACTTAGTACAGTATGGGTAAAGTAATTTGTTTATATTACTATAGTTATATTACCACAGGAACTATAGAATTACCACAACAAATTAATTCAAGTACTTTACTGTGGTTTAAATCACCACAGTATTTACTGTAAATTACTATAGTATTTTCATGTGGATTAGTTGAACTGTAGTTGGTTTCAGTCTGTTTACACCAATAGAATGAGCTTTAAGTGGCAGTTCACAGGTGATCTGAAGACATCAGCATCATGAATGAGGTGAAAACAGGATCAATTACCATGAAATCAGCACATGATCATCAGCAGAGATTTCACTGTATTCACACTTTATTTGTTTAGAAACAGCATTTGAATCAAGACATGCTAAAAGTGTATAGAACTACTCTATACTTTATTATTATTTCTAACAATATGAGACATGAAAATATATGTCAAAAACAAACTCAAAACAAATGACCATGGTTCATTAACCGCTACAGGCAACTAACCCTAAAAAGGGCAAGACTATGAAGAAACATCAGAAAAATAATTTATTGCTATTTTCCATCTTCTTGGGACTCAAATATTACAATTTCATGATTTTTTTACTCAGGATACGTCACCCCTTTGTGGGTATAAATTCACAAAAAAAAAAACAGAATACTTGTTACAATATTTTAAACTAACGTAAAACATTTTTCTCCATAATTTACAGCTTCACCAACATAGAAGATGCCCCATTATTAGAAACAGTGTGCATTTACTCTTAAGTTGTAGCATCGTTAGCTGATGCATTAGCCAACGAGTTATAGAAAATAAAAAGAAACATTTTCTCATTTCCTTGTCAAAGTACTTTTATATCATTCTTGTTAATATTCTCTGAAAGTCTCTGAAATCAATGTGTACAGAGTGTTTGTAGGTCCATTTAACGATTTTGTTTCTGACGCGTTGTTTTGTACTTTAAAAAGAAGACTGTCAATAATACGCAATGGCCATACTTTAAAAATACACTTGTATATTCCAATCCATTTATTGTCTCCTTTTTGATTAAAAAATTCAAACAGCAACACACAAAAAAGAAGATGAAAAGCATCTAACTACTATCACGACAGCCAGGAAGTTTGTTTGACCTCCTTCATGCCCAGTTACTCTGGCGATTCTATTTGAAAATCTGGAATCTGAGGGTGCAAAAAAATCTTCTTAGCAAAAAGTTCTTAGCAATTCATATTACTAATCGAAAATTAAGTTTTGATATACAGTATTGTTCAAAATAATAGCAGTACAATGTGACTAACCAGAATAATCAAGGTTTTTAGTATATTTTTTATTGCTACGTGGCAAACAAGTTACCAGTAGGTGCAGTAGATTCTCAGAAAACAAACAAGACCCAGCATTCATGATATGGACCCTCTAAAGGCTGTGCAATTGGGCAATTAGTTGAATTAGTTGACAGGGGTGTGTTCAAAAAAATAGCAGTGTGGCATTCAATCACTCAGGTCATCAATTTTGTGAAGAAAAAGGTGTGAATCAGGTAGCCCCTATTTAAGGATGAAGCCAGCACTTGCTAAACATGCATTTGAAAGCCTGAGGAAAATGGGTCGTTCAAGACATTGTTCAGAAGAACAGCGTACTTTGATTAAAAAGTTGATTGGAGAGGGGAAGACCTATAAAGAGGTGCAAAAACTTATAGGCTGTTCAGCTAAAATGATCTCCAATGCCTTAAAATGGAGAGCAAAACCAGAGAAACGTGGAAGAAAACGGAAGACAACCATCAAAATGGATCGAAGAATAACCAGAATGGCAAAGGCTCAGCCAATGATCACCTCCAGGATGATCAAAGACAGTCTGGAGTTACCTGTAAGTACTGTGACAGTTAGAAGACGTCTGGGTGAAGCTAATCTATTTTCAAGAATCCCCCGCAAAGTCCCTCTGTTAAAAAAAAGGCATGTGCAGAAGAGGTTACAATTTGCCAAAGAACACATCAACTGGCCTAAAGAGAAATGGAGGAACATTTTGTGGACTGATGAGAGTAAAATTGTTCTTTTTTGGGTCCAAGGGCCACAGGCAGTTTGCGAGACGACCCCCAAACTCTGAATTCAAGCCACAGTACACAGTGAAGACAGTGAAGCATGGTGGTGCAAGCATCATGATATGGGCATGTTTCTCCTACTATGGTGTTGGGCCTATTTATCGCATACCAGGGATCATGGATCAGTTTGCATGTGTTAAAATACTTGAAGAGGTCATGTTGCCCTATGCTGAAGAGGACATGCCCTTGAAATGGTTGTTTCAACAAGACAATGACCCCAAACACACTAGTAAA
Organism: Acrossocheilus wenchowensis; assembly: GCA_029620275.1. Lineage (NCBI taxonomy): Eukaryota > Metazoa > Chordata > Actinopteri > Cypriniformes > Cyprinidae > Acrossocheilus > Acrossocheilus wenchowensis. The sequence goes on from JAJUBA010000520.1 coordinate 705,158, forward strand.
CGAGCAAAGTCTTGGTTCCTAACCAACAAAATTAATGTTATGGAGTGGCCAGCCCAATCTCCGGACCTCAATCCAATCGAGAACTTGTGGGGTGATATCAAAAATGCTGTTTCTGAAGCAAAACCAAGAAATGTGAATGAATTGTGGAATGTTGTTAAAGAACCATGGAGTGGAATAACAGCTGAGAGGTGCGACAAGTTGGTTGACTCCATGCCACACAGATGTGAAGCAGTTTTAAAAAACTGTGGTCATACAACTAAATATTAGTTTAGTGATTCACAGGATTGCTAAATCCTAGAAACAAAAACGTTTGTATAAAATAGTTTTGAGTTTGTACAGTCAAAGGCAGACACTGCTATTTTTTTGAACACACCCCTTTCAACTAATTGCCCAATTGCACAGCCTTAAGAGGGTCCATATCATGAATGCTGGGTCTTGTTTGTTTTCTGAGAATCTACTGCACCTACTGATAACTTGTTTGCCACGTAGCAATAAAAAATATACTAAAAACCTTGATTATTCTGGTTAGTCACATTGTACTGCTATTATTTTGAACAATACTGTATATACGGTAAGAAATTTACTAAATATCTTCATGGAACATGATCTTTAATTAATATCCTAATGATTTTTAGCGTAAAAGAAAAATGGATAATTTTGACCCATACAATGTACTTTTGGCTATTGCTACAAATATACCCCAGCGACTCAAGACTGGTTTTGTGCTCCAGGGTCACAAATACATTTTGAAAGAAAACTACACAACTGAAAATGGCTCCTACAACATAAAGGAATGTGTTATCCAGAAATGAAAATTCTGTCATAATTTACCCAGGTTCTAAACCTGCATGAAGTTCTTTCTTCTGTTGAACAATAAAAGAAGATACTTTGATGAATGTGGGTAACCAAACAGCTGCTGGTCTTCAGTAACTTCCATAGTAGAGAAAAAATACTACCAGACCAGAAACTCTGGTTACTCACACTCTTCAAATATTCCTCAACATAAGAAAGAAGTTATTACAGGAGTGGAACAACTTGTGGGAGTGTAAAAGTTTCATTTTTGGGTGAACTGTCCCTTTAAGTCAGTCCACCATGAGCAGCTGAAAATAAACAATTCAATAAAAATAAAACTTAAAAAGAGCATAATGAAAATGGACTTACATTTTTCAGGGTGGTTGAGAAATCATATCTGTACACAATGGCAGCGAAGCTTCGAATAAAAGGGGTGCAAATAGTTTGTTGAATTGTACAATCTCAGAGTGCAGAGAACTTTTTACGTGACTAGCAGAGTGAAAACGGAGGAGTGGACCAGCGCACACACACACACACACACACACACACACAAACAAACAAGGCAGACTGACGGGATCACAGACGAGAGAAACCCTGTGTAACCCAAGGCAAAGAAAAGAACCTCTTTGCCATTAAAGTAAAATTACTGAACCTAATCATAGGAGCTTTATTTAAAAAAATGCTCATATAAAATAAATTTAATCAGACAGATTTGGATGCAAAAACTTCTGAAATCTTCACCTGCATTTCAGCGTATCACTGAACTGCAGTTATATTGTATCTGTACTTCATTATACAGAAATCTACAGTTGTACTTCAATGTAATGCAGTTATTTTTTGTAAGGGAGGGCACCAACAGAGCCCCCTGCTCCGGGGATCAAAATGGCTTTAGCATATGTGAAATGGTGTTGTCCCACGACCTTGTGACTTTGTGTATCCTGTGGGAACGATGTAAAGACTAATCAAATTTTTTCCGGTGACAGTGCATAAATGAGCGTTTCATTTAGAGTGTGTAGAGTGCATCTCCTGCCCACGTGTTTTACACCGAAGAAGTTCTGGCAGTCCAAGATGGGGAGAAGTGGAAAAATCATTTCCAAGCTCAAATGAAATGAAAACATGCCTTATGTGTGAAAACCCTCTATATTGCATTTCAATAGTTCCAGTTTCACCTCATTCATGACGCTGATGTCTTCAGATCACCTGTGAACTGCCACGTAAAGCTATTTAATTGTTATAAGACTGAAACAAAAGCATTTCATTATAGTTCATCTAAAAACCAGTGATCAAAAACTCAGCTACAGTGTTATATGTTGTACAATTTGTACATTTATTTCTGAATTTATTCTTCTTTTTTTACTCATCGTTTTTTAATTGTTCACACTTGTTCATACAGGTTGGTGTTTATTTGTGATTCTTCGTTAAAAAGAACTTTTGGGGCATTAAGGTTGTAAAACTTTAATTAGTGGTTGTAGTTTAGATTTAAGATTTAGTGGTTGAAGTTAGAAAAGTCATATATGTAATCTATGAGCTGGGTAAAGACCGGAGCCTGAAACTGAAATCTTTTTATTTTTCAACAAATGGTCCATGAAATGAGATATGAAAAACATTCATATTGATATTCATCAAGAGGTCAAAACAAATTAATAATAAATTACCTGAACTGATTTATTTACATTTCTTTTATACCTGATTCTGAATTTTTACTAAACTGTATTTTGTTACATTTGTGCTCACTCTTATATCATTTCCATTCAAATTTCTCTCTTTAATGAAAATGAGTCCCCTTTGACCCCACATAGATCAAATCATTTTGAAAAATATGTGAATGGAATCTTTTGTTAAAAACTGACAATGTATATAATGAGCAAATACATCATGAAACATCCTGATTCACTACTGTATGCCTATAATGAGTGTTTATATTCAGAATATTTAATAGAGGGCAGAATGAAAACCACTGCATGACTCGTCAGAAACAGAGAGAAGTACACTCTTAAAAATAAAGAGTCTTTATTGGCATCAATGGTTCCATAAAGAACCTTTAACATCTATAGAATCTTTCCGTTCCACAACAGGTTCTTTATGGTGTAAAATGTTCTTTAGATTAGATTAAGAAATACATGGCTCCTTTAAGAACTCTACTGAAAAATTCTTTGGGGAACCAAAAATGGTTATTTATGGAAGCCCGTTTCTGCCACCTTGAGAAAAAAAAATATAAGTCTGTAAGTCATAATAATGAGATACCTTCTCATAATTATGACTTAGTATCTCGTTATATTGAGAAAATTTCTCGTAATAATGACTTCTCATAATATATTTATCTCATTTCTCATAATATATCTATTTTTGAACAGAGTAGGCTTCATGTAAACACCTTAAATTTGTCTGACTCGTTCTGATCCTACAGACATTTTATGTATTGTGAAAAGTGCCTTACAAATAAACGTTAATTGAACATTTTTGAATATATACCATTCGGGTGTTTGCAAACAGCAATGCCATGCATTGTGCTTACCTTGAATAGTTTGATTTTCTAATATCTAAACAACAATAAAGGAATTACATCATTCACGTTACTGACGATGACAAAGAAACTGGCACCGATCATAAAGTCTCATCCTAATGATCATACAGGCAAATGTTAAAATATAAATAATCAGTAGAATAAAATTTGTGTCAGCACTTGAGATCCATCTCAAGAATTCCTCTCACTTTCAAATGTTTGAACTTTGACAAGCCATATTCAGTAACAATAACATTATTGCTCGAACAAGCAAAAAAACCTTAAAGATTTAACATATGCATCACTGCCTAAATGTACTAAATGCCCATTTATGTCCGCAAACGCCAGAAAAGACGCATAAATAGCCCTGTACCTGAAAAAAACATCTTTAAATCTTTAAAGTTAAACAAATATACGAAGCACTGTGAACTTCTCAACTCACCACAGAGGCGTCAAGACTGTTAGTGGTGCCGTCATCACCTCGAGTTGGCCTTGTAACTCAACGGTTGCAGGTTTGATTTCCAGTAGCATTACAAAACATTAGAAATGTGACTGTGAAAATATGATTAACTGCATTGTGTTCACTCAGGGAGAATCATTTATGACTGTTGAAAAAGCAGCAGTGTGTTCCTGATGCTGATGCTTTTTCAATATTTTCAGCGTTTATCGTGTTTTTTCATGACTTCATTAGCCATACAGACTGATTAAACCTATACCTCCTAGTCTCAACAACAACAAAAACTAACTAGGCTTCTAAAGCAATTTGATCTGGTTACTTTTTGTTGTAATGATAATTTGTTCCTCTGACCAACTCACTGGCATACTCCCATTCTCTCATGCTTTGTCATGATAACATCAAAATATGAAATTCTCAAAAATTCAGGTTTCATACTCCGTGCCACCTACTTAATCCTGTTCTGTACACACACAGTGCAGTCATTTTGTCACGAATCCTGTCCGCTTGCTACCAGAGGTGACATTGACTCTCACACCACACAGACTGTTACATGTCACTCCGGACTATAGTTCCCATCATCCATTGCACTGATTACACACACAGCTGCATCCAATTAGACAAGCTTTATAAGCCTTGGACTTCCTCTTTCGGATTGGCGAGTATTGTTTGCGTATATCACTTTCCTAGTGATAGTACTTTATGGAGCCATTTTCCCTGTCTTAGTTAAAAAAAAATAGCAAGCAGTCCAAGATCAAGACACACAATAGACAATCCACAAAGAACGCTTAGAAATGACCACCGTAGCAAATCAAGTCTTCGCAATAAACTCAGCGAATGTGCAGCTCAAATAGTTTGTGTGTGTGTGATGCAGGTGTAGGTGTAATCAGTCCCAGGTATGAAAGGCTTCTGGGAAATGGAGTCCGGATAGAAAAGTCAGTATTCGTGTGACGGGGCTCTGTCTGCACATGAACGCATTTTACCTTCCATCTCATACCATGTCCCTTTAGGAGCTCCATGGAATCAGAACACAATAAAAGGTGCTCGATACAATCAGTAACGAGCATAATGATGTAATTTATATCATAAAGCAACACAAGAGAAAAAAAAATGATATTGTTCTTTTGGGAGAAACTTTTAGAGAGCAGAAAACCTTTTGATTTCATCTTGAAATTGCTGCACTTTATTCACTTTGTGTCACACTTTCAGTCATTGTGGCTTTTATTGCTCAACACATTATTGTGTCCATTTGGTGAGGATGCAACATCGCCCTCCTGAGCACCTAAACATGAACTACTTACTGTGATTTCAGACATTTGTTTTTCGTATGACAGAGTAGACTACATAATTGAGTGAAATTTTTCCCACATGGAGAGCAGTGATACAGCTTCTCTCCGGTGTGGATCCTCTCATGTGTTTTCAGAGATCCTGACTGAGTGAATCTCTTGTCACAGAGTGAACACTTTCTCTCCAGTGTGAACTCTCTGGTGCACTTTCACTTCAGCATTTGTAAAAAAAGGTCTTCCCACAATCAAAGCACATATAATCCTTCACACCACTGTGCATTTTCTGGTGTAATTTTAAACTACTCAGCCATAAAAAACTCTTTCCACATGAAGAACACATGTAAGGCTTCTCCTTCATATGAATTGTCAGATGGATCTTCAGGGATCTTGAAGAATAAAATTTTCTTCCACACTCACATGTGTACGGCTTCTCTCCAGTGTGGATCCTCATGTGTTCGCCAAGGACTCTTTTTTCTGTGAAACTCTTCCCGCACTGATCACATGTGTATGGCTTCAATCCACTATGAACTCTCATGTGAGGTTTTAAAGTTTTTTTGGTGTGTAAAACTCTTCCCGCACAGTTCACATGTGTGTGGCTTCTCTCCGGTGTGGATCCTCATGTGTTCATCAAGGTGTCCTTTTCGTGTGAAACCCTTCCCGCACTGATCACATGTGAACGGTTTCTCTCCGCTATGAGCTCTCGCGTGATTTTTAGGAACTTGTTTGTTTGTGAAACTCTTTCTACGCTGAGGGCAAGTGGGCTTTTCTGGGGTGGTTTTGGCTGTTCTTCTTGTTAAAAAGTTGATTTCAGTCTGTGAGCGATTCAAATCACAAGTTTTAGCGTGATGTTTCTGCTCCGCTTCACTCAGATCTTCACTCTCTTCCATCAGGTCTAAAACGAAAGTAAAAATGCTTTAATTTTCAATATCATGAATTCAAAGTCACAACTGTAAAGGGAAAGGAGATTTGCTACACACATTTATGATTTGATGATTTTTCTAAATCTAAATGTATTCTGTGTCCCTGGAACTTCACATGAATTGAGTGCAATGATCTTCTAATTATTATTATTATTTCAAAAACGTTGAAAAATCCCATGTTTTTGTAGTGAGAACTATTAAATGTTTCATCAGCTACATAATTATCAAATCTACTATTAACATTAATAACTATATAATGAAGCCATAACTTTGAACTCATGGTAACACTTTATTTTAGGGTCTCTTAACTACTGGCTTATTAGCATGCATAGTACTAGAATATTAGCCATTTATTAGTAGTAATTAAGCACATATTAATGCCTTATTCTACATCCCTAATCCTACTCAATACCTAAATTTAACAGCTATTTTACTAACTATTAATAAGCAGCCAATTAGGAGTTTATTGAAGGAAAAGTCATAGTTAATAGTGAATAAGTGTTACCGAACTCATAACTATTAGGCTATATTTCCAGTCAACTGTCTAAAAACCTTTTAATTACCGTATTGTCCCGAATATAAGACGACCCTGATTATAAGACGACCCCCCTTTTTCCAGGTGTACCTTTTGGAAAAAGGCTTTTTGAAAACCATCTTGTTTTTTTTGTTTGTTTGTTTGTTTGTTTGTTTTTCTCTCTGTAAAACACATTTTGTTCTTAAATTATTTTCAAATTGCATATTTTTCCTATTTTAATTTTTGTTTTGAAAGTATGGTAAATACTGGTAAAATGTACCAACAATGACACTGAAAAATATACACTTTTTGATATACCATTGAAATAACAGGTAGCCCATCTGAATTATATAACATTTAGGCTATCCATCTCATAGTAGCCTACCAAAATGTTATTATCAGTAGAAGTGAAATCTTATTGTAGTCTTCAAATCTGGGTATAGTCTTATGTTTTAAAATCACTTACAGAGGAAGTTTGGTCCCATCAGACTAACATGACAGTCACGACTTTACAACACACATTGTATTACATATTTCATGGCACACTCGTTATATGCGTTTTTGGCGCCACCTATTGTTGTGGGTGTATTACCGACATATCAAAGTCTAGACCCCGAATATAAGACGACCGCGTTTTTTCAGATGTATTTCGAAGAAAAAAACATCGTCTTATATTCGGGACAATACGGTAATTAATTTTAAATTAACTTGTAATATTAATGTTAACTCAGTCTTGTTTTCCTCCTTTTATAAAACTGATAAGACCCTCTATGGTGAAAATCAAGTTTTAAACATTGTTTATATGTCCATCTGATGTTTTTAATATGCTTTAAGACAAACCATGTGCAAATGTTTGTGCAACATCACCAACAAATAAACACGAGTGCAATTAAATTAATAAATTCATGTTGAGGTTAATGTTTTAAATATAACATTTTGAATGTAGAAATAATAAATGATTTAAATAACAGAAAAGATCAATTAAACTAAAACTACCAGCAGGTGGCGGCAAGTCACTGATTTTCTCACTGAATCATTCATTCAGTTGATTCGATCGAACGGCTGATTCATTCATGAACAAAGTACGTGACTGTCTTTATGAATCGGTAATTGAATCAGTGACTCACTAGATTCATTTAAAAAAGCAGTTCACCACTGTGTTTGAACGGAGATGTGCAGCTGAGCTCAGATTTGACTTTTTGTTGTTCATGTTCCATTCTGCAGGGTTCTGGGTCACTCATGTTCTTTCATGAACTGTTTCCGCTTCACTTGTAGGCTGAAAGGAAGATTCCAGCTTTTATTGATGAATTGCTGTGGGAGGAGCTACACTGGTGAGTTCTTGTGGGTGGAGCTTCATTAAAGGTGGATGTTACGTCCTCTGTCGTGTGTGTCATGTGTTCCCGCCTCTTGTGTCCATATTTGGTTTTGTTCCTGCCCTTGTTAAGTGTGATTATTAGTTAAGGGTTGTCCAGCCGTGTTTAGTCTTATTATCAGTTATTGTCATGTGTATTTAGTTCCTGCCTGTTTAGTTAGTTTTCGTCTGGTCTACTCGTTATTCCCCGGTGTTCCTGTCTGTGTTAACCTTGCCTTGTCTTGCCCTGTCCTGATGTCCCAGGGCTTAAAGTGAAAAAAAATCCTGAGCCTGAACTTTCTGTGGCTCAATCATATTTCCAATGCATTAACAACTATTGGGCCAAAATAATTGAAACTTTTGCAGTACTAGGCTTACTGTGTCAAGAAAATAACATAACATGAATGTTTGTGCCAAAATTTATTGAATCGCTAGCTTTGAAACATGTTAATGACATAAAGTGCATTTACCATTGGTTTCTTTGTAATGTGCAAACAGCATAAAGTGCACTCAACATTGCTCACTCTGAAATAAGCAAACATTCTTAGGTGCTTTTACCAAAACAGAAAACTTTGCCAACTTAAATAGAAATTTGTATTAGTTAGAAAACATAAAAAACACAAAAGTGCATCAAACCAATAAATGCATAGATGTTAGAAAACTACTGTAGTGTAATACTGTACTGTATTACAATCTTAATGCAACTCAAAAGGCTATTTATCATTCTAAATCTAATTTTTCTTCTGTTTTTTTGTCGTTTCTGGGCTATAAATGAAGTCTTTTAAAGGGGTGGTTTATTGCAATTTCACTTTTTTAACGTTAGTAAAAAAGTGTGTAATGTTGCTGTTTGAGCATAAACAATATCTGCAAAGTTGCAGCGCTGAAAGTTCAATGCAAACAGAGATACCGTCTTTTAAAATTCTGGAAGTTTAATGCCTACAAAAACGGCTGGTAAGGGACTACAACGAACTACTTCCCGGGTCTTACACGTCACTGATCCAGATAAACCCCACCCTCGGGAACATGTAAGGAAGGGGGCGGGGCCATGCTGTGCTGCTTTAGAGAAGAGGAAGAGAAAACTAGGGGTGCACGGAAAAATCTATTCATATATGAATCGTGATTCTCTCTTCTAACGATTCTAATGGATCAAGTTTCAAAATTAATGTTCTAAAACAGCCTCTTAATACTGTTCCTCGAGTCGCCCTGCTCTGTATCTCTCTCTCTCATTCAGATCATCAGATCAGCTCCAACAAACTGCTCCAATTACACATTTTCACATAACAGTGAGAAGCGTTATACATGGATGCGTGTGCGGTTGCTGTACTGTATTAAAGCTGTAATCAGAATAAAACCGTATATTAAAAGCTAACATAAGCAGTAGCATAATAACAGCTTATCTAAACCTATGAGACAACAAACAAACATACCATTAAGAGCCGTGCTTGCACAGCGCGCGATCCTCTTCACTATTAATATCCTCTGCCTCTCAATCGGGCTCAAATCGATGTGCACTATAAAAGTTTCTATATTGTTATAAATCGTTTACAATACAACTGGAGCACATGCAGCTGAGCTGAGGGGCGGGACATTTAGACGCACGCTCGGTGGTTTAGTGAATCACAACACACTGAGCCAGCTAACCAATCAGAGCCCATCACTTATTTCTGAGGGAGGGGCTTCATAAAAACAGGAAGTAATCGATATGTTTGTCAGAGAGGGGACAGAGCGGTGTGGAATAAAGGCAAATTATATGAAAAATAATGCGTTTTTAAAAAAATGAAGAATGAACACGTTAGAGTACACCCCATAAACATAATCAAGCCTAGAAAAAAAACAGTAAACCACCCCTTTAAGCGATCTAAGCATCTTCTTTCAAAGACCCGCCCTCCTCTCTAGCAATTGGTTAAGACAACCTAATATCATGCTCCCATTGGCTGTGACAGCTGTGCGCGCTGACTCTTGAATCAAGGTGGTAGGTTGAAGGGGACCGGTATGTTATTCAAGTCAGATTAGTGCCTGTTCACATATCGCGTCATTTGCGCGCTCAAATTCGTTATTTCAAATGTAGCCGCGCGGTATGTGCGCTCATAATGGAAGCGACGCGCTCGTTTTTTCCAAGCGCGTCTGCGCCGAAAGTGCCTCCGACTGTAATTTGCAGCCTGATAAATACATTTTGTCTGCGCCGGAGGCCGGACCTGCCCTCAAGCCGGAAATCCGGCCCCCGGCCGGACTACTTTAAGCCCTGTGTCCTCATTAAAGACTATTATTTTGAAGTTACTCCTCGTGTCCGTCTTCCTCGTCCCTCCCTGCTGTGTGCACCGTAACAGTGGATTGCTGTGCATTAGTTAAAGCAGATCTACCAAAATCCAAAATAATTAGTTACAGAATCAGTTTTGCACAATTTAGTATTTAGGTTGTGTGTTTATGAAAATGTCTTTTTTGTTAGAGAATCAATCTAATATTCCATTCCATTTTTATTATGAACAAAAAAGTAAAGAAATATAGAAAAATGCACAAATACCTCATGATAATGCAAATATATGTTAAGTATGTAAAAAATATAAATTCAGAAATAAATGTACAGACTTTTTGTTTATTGGTTTTTAGATTTGTGTTGTTTTTATATGAAACAGGGTTTATTAAATACTATAATGAAATGAATGCTGTTAAGAGATTTATATCTTTTAGATGAATTGTGCACACTGCAAAAAATGTTTTTCTTACTTAGATTTTTTTGTCGTTTCCAGCAAAAATATCTAGAAATTCTTAAATCTAGGAGCATTTTCTAGACAAGTAAAAATTGTCTTGTTTTCAGAAAAAACAAGTCAAAATTAAGTGAGTTTTTGCTTAAACAAGCAAAATAATCTTGTTTTCTGTTTGAAATAAGATTATTTTTCTTACCCCATTGGCAGATTATTTTGCTTGTTTCAAGCAAAAACTCACTTAATTTTGACTTGATTTTTCTGAAAACGACAATCATTTTTATTTGTGTAGAAAATCCTTCTTGATTTAAGAATTTCTAGATATTTTGGCTGGAAACGACAAAAAATCTAAGTAAGAAAAGCATTTTTCGCAGTGCATATGTAGTCTGCCTCAGTCTGTTGACACGTATGAAATGAGCTTTAAGTGGCAGTTTACAGGTGATCTGAAGACATCAGCATAATAAATGCTAATAGCAGAAACAAGACAGCTGCTGTAAAACATTGTAATCATTCTGGTGTGTTTTTATGAATTAATTGCATGAATGAGGTACATTGACATTTCATTTATTGTTTTCAAAACATTTTAGGCACAAATTAAATTTTGTTGTAGTGATTACTATCAATCATTTAATGATAAGTTAAAGGGACCAAACAGATCTCGCCCCCATTTACTTCCATAGTAGGAAAAATAATATGAAAAATAAATACTATGGTAGTTAATGGGGATCAATATCTGTTTGATTACTGACATTCCTCCAAATATCTTCCTTTTATTTAAATGAGAAATGATGGCAGATTTTTCATTTTTGGGTGAACTATCCCTTTAAGTTATTCTTATGGTGCGTTCAAGTCATGTCGGATACATCGTATTTACGAGTTGAATGCACATGAACGCCACCACAAAGTCGTTATTACGAGTGGGAAACTCTGAATTTTCTTTAAGCCCCGAGTTTCTGAGTTGGGGGCGTGTCATTGAAAAAACATGTCGGATGCAATGGACGGAGCCAGACTAAGGCTGAATCCCATTTCTCTGTCTTACCCCTTCCCCTTCCCCTTCCCCTACCCCTAGCCCTAGCCCTTGTCCCTCGAAACCGAGTGGTAAGCGCTAGGGGTGAAAACATACCCCTATGAAATGAGACACCACTTGGTTACGGTTACGTCATCATACATCGTCGCTAGCTGGCTGCTACGTCACCAGAGGCGACAAGTGTTGATCACAAACTTCCAAGATGCCGTCTGCAAGTGTGTGTATGTCGATTGCGTGGGTTTTAGTGATGTTTTTGCGATTGTCTGCAACAAATCGCAGAAATCAAGGGAGAAGAAGAGGTCTACGACGCCTACGAATGCTGGTGGATCAGCTTATGGTATGTATGGATTGGTTGCAAACAACGTTATGTTGTATTTAACGTTTACTGAACTAACCAACACAGTAACTGAGCTGGACACACGTAAATTACATGGACTTGTATTATATTGTAATACGAATCCAGTAAAGATCTATGTGTATAAGTAATATTTTGTAATGACTGCTAGCTATATGTTTTGTTTTGTTTTTTGTCCCAGTTTTTATCCCTGCAAACGTTATATGCTTTGTTCTTGGGGAGGGGAGACTACTCTACCCACAATGTGGTTGGAGCAATCGATGGCAGCCACATACGGATAAAACCACCACAGTGTCACAGATTAGACTATTTGAATTATAAAGGCTTTTACTCAGTCAACATGCAGGCAATATGTGACTCGAATGGCAAGTTTCTGGACATTTATGTGGGGTACCCGGGGTCTGTCCATGACACACGAATAATGAAAAACAGCAGTTTTTATACTGCGAGACGGTATCCCCCAACGGGCTACATCCTTCTGGGCGATGGTGCGTATCCCTGTTTGGAAACTCCGATTTGCCTCATCACTCCATTCAAGGAGCCAGTGCATGGACAAGTACAGCAGCGATTTAAATACTATCTACTATCAGTCAAGGGGGCGCAGCATAATTGAAAGGGCGGAGGTGGAGGTCAACGCTTTTCAGAGCTTTGGAGGTGAAGCCCACATTTGCACCCCAGGTAATTGCTTCATGTGCCTTTTTGCACAATGTGTGTATGGACAATGGTGACACACTGGTTCCAGATGAAGACATTTTAATGGATAGGCATGACCCCCAACCTCCCCGCGAACCCTGGGCATACAATGAAACCTCTGGGAATGACACAAGAAACAGACTGGCTGCCCTAGTGTCAGGCAGTGTGCAAGTCCCATGAACATGACAACAGTGTCATATGCATGTATATATTTTATAGTTCTTTTTTGTTTACTTTGGTGGTGGTGGTGGATATGAATGCAGATGTTCTTATCTGTGTACTACTTAGGTCTGTTTGCAATAAATATTTGTATACACACTGCATGGTGTTTTGTATATCTGTTTCAGTTATCACTGTATATATATATATATATATATGAGAGAGAGAGAGAGACTTTCAATAAGAACATGTTAACATTCTGCTATTCTGAAATTCCAGACCATAAAATGTACTGCATTACATACCGTGAGGATTGGCGCGGGATCCTCATAAAAAGATGCCACCACCACAGGAGGGTGCATGTCTTCATAAAATTGCCAGGTTGCAGCGGTCACTTCCCCCCTGTCTGTACCTGACCCTGTTTTGGGAGTTCTTAGTTCCTGGAAGGACACACAACACACACAAAACTAAATAATGCCTATAACTTATACAGTATGCATTCATTGCCTTGCATTGAGATTGAAGATGTAGGGTTTTTTCTTTAACAGAGCATCACATACCTTGTATCTTTGCTTGAGATTTTCCCACTTCTTTGAAGCCTGTTGGGCAGTAACCCTTCCCTCCAACCCCATTTCTTTCATCAGTGTCCTGTATCATAACCAACAACAATGTACATGTGCATGAACAGGAATAAATTACAAATGAGTACAATAATGCAGTACCGATATAATAATGAATGGCTACAACATGAACGCATGACTCACTCCCATAGTTGCTTTGCAGCATATTTTGATTTAAGAAACTTCTGCTCGTTTTCAGCCCGAAAGTGGATCAGCTGCCGGGTTTCCTCCGGCGTCCCTGCGTGATACAGGACGAAATATGTAAAGCACGTATCGATGTCTCCAAAGCAAGTAGTTTTATGCACTGATATCAAAAGAAATTTGCTGCTAATGGAGTTTAGTTAAAACTGTAGACATGCATGGAGTCCATTCCCAGACAGCAACATAGTGTTGGCCCAGATCCGGCCCACATCTGGGCCGTGTGAAATCCATGCGGGCCAGATCTGGGCTGACACTGCTTGCTGTCTGGGAGGCTAGTCAGAGAAATGCGGGACTGCAAACTAGCGATTTTTTAAAAAATGTTTCAATTAAGAACATGGTTGCAAATATATATGTACAGGACTGTGTAGAGCAGAAAACATGACGGTGGACATTTTTAAATCAATTATTTAAGCCGAAAATACTTACATTTATGGGACTCTCTGGCTGATCTGGCCGCCATTGTTGCCGGTTGTGCAGTGTGTTCTGGGTACCGCTTGGTTTCAAGTAAGCTCGCGAAAATGCTTGGTTTTAAGGGGTATCTACCACTTCCCCTTAGCCCTACCCCTCAATCAAAACGAGAATTGGGATAGCCCTTACTCTCACGTGAACGCGCAAATCTAAGGGGAAGGGGTAAGACAGAGGGATTCACCCCTAATGCAGCATAGGTAAAGTTGTTGAAATTAATAAAATTATTATTATTATTTTTTTTGTAATGTACAATAAAACTATATAAGTTACATATACAAAATATTATATTAATGTATAATTATAATAGAATATATAATTATTCAGTTTACATCACCTTCATAAATTAAATAAAAACAGAAAAAAGAAAAAACACAATGATGCACATTCTTCTTTCAATATTTTGTAGATGTAGAGTTAAAAAAAACATAGTTGAATTGTGTAGAAAAGTTAAATCGCCATCTTTTTTCCGACCAAAATGACTTGAACGCAACCAACGTCGTAATAACGACTTGTCAACTCGTAACGCAGCATTGAACGCAGCATTATAACCCTGTCAGACAGTCTGGAAAGTCTGGAAAGCTCATTTACTTCATATAATTTGCTGTTTATTGCTTGTTGCTTAAAAAAAATATAACAAAAACACAATGTTGTATCCAACATACTGAATATCTGTTGAAAACTCTACTCATTTCATAATTTAACTCTTTATCTAAATGTGATGAAGTGCTTGATGCTTTCTAACATGAATGTTCTTCAGCATGTAGACAACACATTATTCTCTGTATCTGCTAATATTGTTTAAGGTAAGCAGAGCTGACTTTGCCAAATTTAAATCTGTACACTCACTAAGTATTTATCTCATGTTATTTCCCTCCTTTCGCCGCTTCACTCCAGTCCAGCGGGTGGCGCTAAAACACATGTGTTTGTTTGTCAAACACCATTAAACCTCAGAAGAAGAAGAAGAAGGTTAGTTTCACAGAGCTCTCTGTTGTTATCTCGTGATGCTACAAACTGTTAGTTGAAATGTAGCCTACTATTTCTAAATAGAAAGACACAACATTGAATCAGGTCAGTAAATACATGTAATATTCTCATCCTCAGAGTCGTGACTAAGTGTTGAAGCAAGCAGGAATATCTGGAGGAGTATCATCTGAACTGAGATCTGCTGCTGTGAAGATGGTGTTTGTTAAAGAGGAGAGTGAGGAGAACATGATTAAACCAGAACCCTGCAGAATAAAACACGAGGAACAAGAACCCTGCAGAATAAAACACGAACCAGAAACCTGGAGAATAAAACATGAGGAACAAGGAGGTTGGTGTTTATTCTTCATTCATTTTTAATGAGTTTGTGGTGTTAACAAAGATTTAACAGGGTGCCTGCGGATCCTTAAATAGTTTTAAAGTCTTAAATCCACCTTTCAAAGGTCTTAAAATTGCGATAGAACTGACAACGAGAAGATTTATATTTTATTTTCACTCATTGCTTTTTGAATCGTAATAACTTGGAGCGTGTGAGACACATCAGATTCAATTTGTTTTTGCATTAGTGTAATCTCAAACATTTTGTGGAGCAAAGCTTTACCTGTTTTCTGTCTAAAAATAATGTACATTTATCACACTGTACTTGGTGTAATATTACCTTGGCACAAATATGAAATATTTCATCTCTTTTGCCCTTTTCCTCCACTGTTGGACCAAACGGTGATAGAAAAATTATATTTGCTAAGGTCCCCCGTATACATCTACTTTTACCATCTGTAGATCGTACTGGGTCTGGTGCCACTGCGCTCAGATGTTAGTCTGGAGCCTGTAATGACTGGTTTCCACCGAGTGGTACGGGTCAGTACAGTACGGTACGATTCGGGACAGAACACCCTGATCCAGCTACTCGATAGGTGTGGTGTATGCCAGAAAGTAGCGATCGGCGATAAAGCACAACTCCATTGATGTGTGGTTTGTTATGATCGGACAATATTTGGCAGAGATACAACTATTTGAAAATCTGTAATCTGAGGGTGCAAAAAAATCAAAATACTAAGAAAATCGCCTTTAAAATTGTCCAAATGAAGTTCTTAGCAATGCATATTACACCAATTCCATGCAAATGTCAACCTTGCCATGAAAAAATTTTTTTTTTTTACCAAGATAACAAAACACTTTCGAAGTTGTCCTTTAATGTCTGTATTTTATAGTATTGATTTGATAGATACACACACACACACACACTGCCTTTCAAAAGATTTTTTAATGTAATTTATTTCAGTGATGCTTTTCATCAGCCTTTACGCTAGTCTTCAGTGTCACATAATCCTTCAGAAATCATGCCAGTTTGTTGATTTATCAATGCTGTTCTTTTTAGCTTTCTATTCATAAAAAAATCCTGAACAAAATGTCACACATGCTGGTATGGTATGTTTTAAAGCATGGGATGCTGGTTTGAGCTGGTTTAAGCTGGTCCTTTGCTGGTTTGTACTAGTTTCACACTGGTCCCACCAGCACATGACCAGCATAAACCAGCATCCCAGCTTCAAAACATACCTTACCTTAGCATATGCTGATGCTGGTTTTATCAACAACACTGGTAATAAATTAATATATTAGAATTATTTCTGAAGGATAATATGACTCTGAAAACTGGGGTAACAGCTGATAAAAAGTCTGATTTGCATCACTGAATTAAATTATATTTTAAAGTAGCCTATATTAATTATGTATTATATATGTATATATATGACAAGGAGAAGAGCGAAAACTCCTCACATGACCGCTACAGAACATCTGAACATAACGAAACAAATGCACATTGATGGATCTTCTTCTGTCTGTTCTGCAAAATGTAAACAAATGCATTTTTCTGTAAGCATAAATATTGTGAAAATATCAATATTAATTGTGTATAGGCAAAAGCATTCCTCCTGGAACAGGTCGCGCAGAGCTAAAGCGGGTTTGGCAGGTGTTCATTTCATACTTTGCGACAGCTTATTTAATGTATAAGGTACATGTACAACAAACTGGTAATGTCATACTGGTATCGTGAATCTATACCTGTGGAACCGTAGACAGCATGCAATGTTCATCTAATAAAGATCTTAAGTTAAGTTAAGTTAACAAACAATAGCCTTTGCAGATTTGCTTTCAACTGACTAGATACAAAGCCACGTCTTCGACGCTCTTGATGTTCTTAAACTTTCTGTTACAACTCTGAGAACCGCGGCAGGGAACTGAACGAATCATTCAAACTGATTCACGAACTGATTCAATGGTTGCGTTTGCCCACTCATTTGATCAAGCCTTCGAACAGAATTGACTCAAAAGAATGAATCATTCACAAATGGGCATCGCTCATTGCCCAAAGAAAAGTAGACGGTGCGTTTGGAATAAATTGAAGCATTTTTAACTTGTATTGCATTAAGATGTACCGTTTTTTCAAAAATGTACTTGAGTAAGAGTGAAAATACCCATTTTTAAATATACTCTAAAAATATTAGTCAAAAAAATGTACTGAAGTAAATGTAACTCGTTACTACCCACCTCTGGTTTTAAACGACTACATTCTCGCCTGAAAAGCTCTTAAAACTACATTTCCTGACACAATAACAGTAATATTTTGAAAATTACACAGGTTTTTGGGCAATGACGTTTCACAAGTCCACAAGAACGCATATTGAGAAACGGCTATTGTCTGTGAAAATATAAAATTATAAAATGCACTGTTATATATTTTTTTGTGTTTGCACACTCTGATGTAAATAAGCCCAACACTCATGGATAGCAGAGCGGAATGAGTGAAGGAGGAGCTTTATCCCCTTGTATCACACAAAAGTCAACCTATTCTAGTCAACCAGTCAAGTTTCTGCAGTGAGTTTAGCTCCACCCTTTTGGTACCCTTTGCTGTGCTAGGTACCTCAACGGAAGGGTACCAAAAAAGTGGTACAATATGGTTCGCTATTTTGGTACCATTCACAACTTCTGACAATGGAAGCGGACATAATTGCATACCGTACTGTACTGAACCGTACCGCTCAGTGGAAACGAGCCATAAGAGACACTTTCTATGAACTGGGCACTTTTTTCAATAACATTGTCTGATCATTTTTGTAGTGGATCAAACATATTTAATAGTTTTTCCAATAGAAACATGGATTTTTGTCTATAATGTTTTAAAAATCATTTGAAGATCAGTGTACCTCATTCATAGGAAAAATTTCAGGGACGGATAATTTACAAAAAAAAAACATTTTGTATAATAATTATCTACTTTACACTTTTATATCAGGTTTCATTTTTATGTCTGCATTTCTCTTCTTTACTTTCATTTTTAGAGTTGATTAAAGAAAACAAGGAGAATGAAAAATTGAGAGAAGCTGAGGAGAAAAATCATGTCAAACCTGGAGAAAAAACTTTGAGTTGCTCTCAAACTAAACAGAAAGATTTAAAGAAAAGAGGAGCCAAGAAATCATATACCTGCACTCTGTGTGGAAAGAGTTTCACACTCAAACATCATCTTAAGTGTCACATGAGATTTCATACGGGAGAGAAACCATACACTTGTGATCAGTGCGGGAAGAGTTTCTCACAATCATCACACCTTAGGGGCCACATGTTCATCCACACCAAAGAAAAACTGCACGCATGTGATCAATGCGGAAAAACATTTTCGAGGCCTTCAAACCTGAAGACACACCTGAGAGTTCATACAAAGGAGAAGCCACATTCATGTCATTTATGTGGAAAGAGTTTTTCACGTCCAGAATATTTGAAAGAACATCAGAAAACACATACTGGTGTGAGAGAGTTCGTGTGCTTTGAGTGTGAGAAGACTTTTACTTCAGCAAAGTGTTTAAAACGGCACCAGAGGGTCCACACTGGAGAGAAACCTTATAAGTGTTCACACTGTAACAAGAGATTCAGTCAGTCAGGACACCTGAAAACACACGAGAGGATTCACACTGGAGAGAAACCGTATCACTGCACTGCATGTGGGAAGAGTTTCATTCAATCATCTGCTCTATACATTCATACAAAAAACAATCACAGTAAGTAGATCATCTTCAGATCCAGTGCTTTCAGGTCTGATGAGTGTCCTCACCAAATGTGACAATGCATCAAACAATAAAATATCATCTGGATAAATCTGTCCTAACCAGACATTACAGGTGACATGACAAAGAAACACTATATAAAGTTTTCACAGTGAATAAAGTTCATCTTCATCTTTGAGTTGATCTCAGTTGAATCTGCTGGTTTTGAAGATGGAGTTCTTCCTCAAAGAACAATCACAAATAGTTTTATTCTTGTACAATGGGTATGGAAAGTATTCAGACCCCCTTAAATTTTTCACTCTTTGTTATATTGCAGCCATTTGCTAAAATCATTTAAGTTCATTTTTTCCTCATTAATGTACACACAGCACCCCATATTGACAGAAAAACACAGAATTGTTGACATTTTTGCAGATTTATTAAAAAAGAAAAACTGAAATATCACATGGTCCTAAGTATTCAGACCCTTTGCTCAGTATTTAGTAGAAGCACCCTTTTGATCTAATACAGCCATGAGTCTTTTTGGGAAAGATGCAACAAGTTTTTCACACCTGGATTTGGGGATCCTCTGCCATTCCTCCTTGCAGATCTTCTCCAGTTCTGACGGGTTGGATGGTAAACGTTGGTGGACAGCCATTTTTAGGTCTCTCCAGAGATGCTCAATTGGGTGTAAGTCAGGGCTCTGGCTGAGCCATTCAAGAACAGTCACAGAGTTGTTGTGAAGCCACTCCTTCGTTATTTTAGCTGTGTGCTTAGGGTCATTATCTTGTTGGAAGGTAAACCTTCGGCCCAGTCTGAGGTCCTGAGCACTCTGGAGAAGGTTTTCGTCCAGGATATCCCTGTACTTGGCCGCATTCATCTTTCCCTCGATTGCAACCAGTCGTCCTGTCCCTGCAGCTGAAAAACACCCCCACAGCATGATGCTGCCACCACCATGCTTCACTGTTGGGACTGTATTGGACAGGTGATGAGCAGTGCCTGGTTTTCTCCACACATACCGCTTAGAATTAAGGCCAAAAAGTTCTATCTTGGTCTCATCAGACCAGAGAATCTTATTTCTCACCATCTTGGAGTCCTCCATGCGGCTTTCATGTGTCTTGCACTGAGGAGAGGCTTCCGTCGGGCCACTCTGCCATAAAGCCCCGACAGGTGGAGGGCTGCAGTGATGGTTGACTTTCTACAACTTTCTCCCATCTCCCGACTGCATCTGTGGAGCTCAGCCACAGTGATCTTTGGGTTCTTCTTTACCTCTCTCACCAGGGCTCTTCTCCCCCCGATAGCTCAGTTTGGCCGGACGGCCAGCTCTAGGAAGGGTTCTGGTCGTCCCAAACGTCTTCCATTTAAGGATTATGGAGGCCACTGTGCTCTTAGGAACCTTAAATGCAGCAGAACTGTTTTTGTAACCTTGGCCAGATCTGTGCCTTGCCACAATTCTGTCTCTGAGCTCTTCAGGCAGTTCCTTTGACCCCATGATTCTCATTTGCTGACATGCACTGTGAGCTGTAAGGTCTTATATAGACAGGTGTGTGGCTTTCCTAATCAAGTCCAATCAGTATAATCAAACACAGCTGGACTCAAATGAAGGTGTAGAACCATCTCAAGGATGATCAGAAGAAATGGACAGCACCTGAGTTAAATATATGAGTGTCACAGCATGTGATATTTCAGTTTTTCTTTTTTAATAAATTTGCAAAAATGTCAACAATTCTGTGTTTTTGTCAATATGGGGTGCTGTGTGTACATTGAGGAAAAAAAAAAGAACTTAAATGATTTTAGCAAATGGCTGCAATATAACAGAGTGAAAAATTTAAGGGGGTCTGAATACTCTCCGTACCCTCCGTACTCCGTACCGTATCAGTTAGGTCATTGTTTCATGACCTAAGTGATATCACTGTGTTTCATATTATGTTCAATTGTCTTATGATGCATGTATCACTTGTACTGAGAGATTCAGATCAACTCAAAAGCCCTCTTCGGACAGTAAATGTTGCTCCTGACACCTTGAGATTAACATGATAGTAGATGATGGACTCATGAAACAGTGGAAGTTCTTTCATCAGTTGATGTTGGATTTAAGTATGATGTGATGATGATGTTTGGTTTATACTGTATGTTTATTATGTTTGAACTGAACTAACAGACATGATCACAGCAGGCCTACTGACTTCAGGAGGTACCACACACATCTTTGCATTGTTTGTCGTTTTATACCTTTCATTTCATTCCCAGTTTCACAGACTGAGTCTGTTTTTCTTCTTTTCTTGATTGTGTTTATCATCTGTCCTCTCGCAGTGATTGTGATTATTGTTGAGTTCGCTGCTCCTGCTGTGATTCTTCTTCAGATGATCTGTGCAAGAAGAGCTGGTGAGTTTTTCAGCTTCACACAATCCAAATTCTGGCCAGAGGAGAACTGAGCCCCGTCTGAGCCTGTTCTCTGCCAAGTGTTTTTTTTTTTCCTTTTCTCTCTCTCCATTTCCGTCTCCAATGGAGATTTGGTTCCTTGCCACTGTCACCTTTGGCTTACTTAGTTGGGGACACTTAATATCTGGCAGGATTGTTGACTTGATTGCACAGACACTATCTGAACTGAACTGAGCTGGAGGACATAGACATCACTGACTCAACAATGAACTGAGTTTAACTGGAAAACTGACTGTTCTCTATTGTCTTCTTTCATTATCAGCACATGTTTAACACTATAAAGCTGCTCACACAATCTGTATTGTATAAAGTGCTACGAATAAAAGTGACTTGACTTGACAATCTAATGATTCGCATTGATCTGGAACAATCTGCAATCATGAGATTAGTAAATGTTTTTGTGCTGAATTATTTATTTTGCAGGGAGGAAGAACTTGCAGCACCGAGAGGAAAGAGGAAATAGTGATGAATACAATATTAGAATAAAATACCCTCTACAAATAACAGGCCAGATTACAGCAAGATTCATCTTCATTTTTTATTTTATTTATTTTAATCTCAACATTTTACAGCAGTAGCCCAGTGGTGAAGACAAGAAAAAAAAGAACCAATTACAATGTCAGTTGCAATCGCACATTGAAACATATCGAATCTTGAGTGACAATTAGCACACCAAAAGCCTATAGCATGCGAATGGCTCAAATCAAAACTACTGTGGGCCAGTTCACCACTTAAGTGCAGTAAATGAGTGATACAAATATAAAAAGCTTCTTCGACGGCTATTATTCTGATTACAAGTGCAATCAAAATACAATCTATAAATAAAGAAGAAAAATACAAATATATAGTAATGGAAATAATCCTTCCTAGGAACAAATAAAAATCTAAATATCAGAAATGGAAATAAACAAAATTTATCAAGAGCAATTTTTGAAGGGGGCACAAATAATACAGCTAAAATTGTACTTGTTAGGATATGTACATACAGTAAAAAGTCGTACTACTATTATTGCAGCAGGGAGACCATGCTAAGTTAGACCACTTCAAGCTGTTGTGGTCGCGCTGCGACAGCGCTCGTCTCCGTTGTATCCAACACAGTGTTGCCACAAGGTTTTCCCGTGGAATTGGGCTACTTTATCACTGTTGCCGCGGGTGGTTTTTCATATCCGTAGGTTGAAGCGACCCAAGTAATATGTATTTTAGCCCCCTGGAATGCTTACTGGGGGACCCCCTCGAAATGCAATTAGTTTGGGCTAGTTTTAGCAATTGGGTGGGTTTTGTTGTAAAAAATTTAAAAAAATCTGCCAACCCTTTCCATCAAGCAGGTTATGTTATTATTTCTAACATAGCGACTCATCGAAAAATACATTGGCATCATCTGTTTAAACGAGAAACTAAATCACTTCATCCGATGTGTAAGGGTTTATACATAGAAATGTAAACAAAGTCAATTTAGCTCATCATTTATGATTTTATAGGGAATTTGAACAAAATCACTGTTTTACAGCTGATCGCTGAATCGACCTGCGATTCACTGAACGAGCCGCATAACATCAACTCGGCAATAGATATTAAAATCCAAAAATATAGTGAAAACACTATTAATAAGCACAGTAACAAGATCGGCAGATTAAGACATTAACTTGTAAGAACAAAACACAAGATACTTCTCTTTTCAAAATAAATAAGAGTTTATTTATATAAATCTAAGACATAAACTAATCTAACACATGAACACACACATTCACACGTTGCAGAAATAGAGAAAGTGATGAAAGAATGAGTTTTGAGATGTGATATCCCAAGTTATAGCAATATGTGCAATTGCATAGACCTGAACAACCATCGATCACTTCTTTAACCCTTGCACTGAGTTTCTCATTGAGGCTAAAATTTATATTAAATGCACCAGATCAGTTAGAATCTGGAGGGTTACTTGCACGCTTCCTTTGTGTTACAGGGATTCCCTTCTGTCGTCGTCGTTGCAGGAAAGGGGTTTTCCCGAGTTGGTGATTGGCTGGAAGTTCAGTAGTCTTTGAAGTGATGTCTTGGGAAGCCAATGGTTGGGCGTTGGCTGAGGATGGTTTTGGAGTCGGTTGCTGGTTGAAGTTTGAAGCGGGTGCAGTCGGAGCTGGACTTTGCAGCAAACTTAACTTTTGAACACGAAACTCGAAAGAAAAGAAACTAAAGTAAAAGAATAAAATGATGTAACGAGACTAGGTGGTTTTTCTTCTCATCGTGGTAGCAGATGGCATGCAGGCCGAAGCATGCTGGAATGGCGCTCAAAGAGCAGCGTCAAAACGCGGTGGCAAAATAAGAAAAGAGCTGAAGAAGAGAGAGATTTGATGGTGTCCTGAGTTTTTAAACTCGGCTTCTGGACACATCCCATCTGGTGTCTTGACCAATTAGATAGGCTATTATCTTAGCTAGGGTTGTTCCTTCCATCATAAATCAGCATGTTATCAGTCACATGGTCCCAATTTTAAACGCTCTTGCAAAGTATAATTTTGGATGTGATTTCTATAACCAGAATATGATGCATTTTACAAAGAATTGATTGGAAGAAACGTTTCAGTTGTCAAACTCATACATACCAAACTTGAATACCCTTAAAGTCATTCAATAGTTATTAAAAAGACATACATAATATGTGCTTAAAACATGATTCTCTAATGTGTGGGTTACATACATAATATGGGGTTGTGCATAGAAATGTCCTTTTAGGATGATTTGGATGATGGGTGCATATGACAAAATCTAAAGAAGCTCGTGATTTCTATCACAGATCTACAGTTGATGGCCATCTCTTTGACCATCAGTCTTGATTACTTGTCCCAAATTTGACGATCTCCTTCCAGCATTGTACTTATCAATAAGTGTTCTTTTGTCTTAATGTTGCGAGCTGTTCTGTGAAAGAGGCTTGTTGGTTAGGCTTGCTCCAGACTCATGGCGCCAGAGTACCATGGACAGATTAATGACGTCCTGTTGGGCTTCTCTGGAATTTCGGCTCCTCATGTTTTGATGTTCTGATCGAATCTTAGTTTGTCTGACTCGTTCTGACCCTACAGATGTTTAAGTGAATAAAATAGCCTTGACAGCCTTACTTACTGGAGTTCCACAACTATTGACTTTGTTCTCTCTCACCGGACTTGTGTGTATAGGTGATGTAAAAGAGGATGAGAATGTTTAAAGACTAAGAATGTTTAAATCACATTTTTTCCCTGTTTGTGTTTTTTTACTACATACGCAATCTTTACAACATGCGCAATTATTTAAAGTATAAAACATTGTTATTTACAATACACAGCGTGGTTTTTAATCATATTTTTAGGGGGGTCCTGTCCCCCCCGACCCTACCGGGATTTCCGCCTATGGTAAGGAAGCTGCATTAATGTTAATAATTCATTGATAAACTAGTTTTTTGTTTTTGTTTTGGTTTAAGAGATGAAGTCGGCGACACAGACTCATAATCTCCGTAGTAGTGGATGTGCCTGTATGCATGTTTCATACGGATTACATAATCGGAGAATATTTGTTTTCCATTTGGGAATTGGTTTACTTGAAAGTAGACATTTTGCTCGCTATAGATATATTTTTCTGTGTCTGCAAGTATACACAGAGTTCCATGCTCAAGTTCACAGAGGCCGAGACGGCAGAAAGTGCATCCTGTTTGCTTTAATTATTTTACAAAAGTGCCATGTTTGTTGTTATTGTGAGTGCACACAAATAAATGTAAAGATTTTATAGATTTGAAAGATGTATTACTCTTATCTGTATGAGCAAAAATAAAAAAAAACTATTTTAAGAGCAAGTGAGCGCACCGGCGTCTCCAGCTGTCCTGCAGTGAGCACTACTGTTCTCCACACTCCGCACAGACACTTCAATAGCGCACATATTTCTAGATTAACATCAGATTGAGTGGCCATGTAAAGTTGCTGCTACTAACATATTTCAGATGATAAGCCATATTAAAAAAGTGAAGTGACGTGTGGCCAAGTATGGTGACCCATACTCAGAATTTGTGCTCTGCATTTAACCCATCCAAGTGCACACACAGTAGTGAACATACACCTGGAGCAGTGGGCAGCCAATGCTGCGGCGCTCGGGGAGCAGTTGGGGGTTCACTCCGTCTCAAATTGTGCTCACGGAAAGTGCTCCAGAAACAGTGTCTCTTCCACGGCTCGGTACTCGTTTTTTTTTTTTTTTTTGTCTCGAACAAGACTATACGACATTCACCTTACATGATTTGACAGATTTTTTTACGTACAAAGGGTGACAGCGCACCACATTAAAATAAATGAACATTCATGTTTTGATAACCGCTGGCCCACTTCAAAAACTAAACTAAAAATAAATCATCTTTGAAAGCAAGGGGGGCCCGCTGGTGTTTTGGGGCCCTACGCAGCTTGCATATTTTGCGGCTCTGATTATCAGACATACTGTATAGGCCAATTATCACCCTACATCACACAGACGTCACGCTGTTTCAACTGCGCATGTCGGTTGCAAAAGACGACCGGGAAAATGTCATGTTGTGCAGTGGGATGCCAGAATCGGAAATCTGTAAACAGTAGTCTTAAGTTTTACCAAATACCTTCAACTCGCACTCCTTTTAATGCCAACCGCAGACGGCTTTGGTTACAAGCCCTCAGAAGAGCCGATTGGAAAGAGGACCAAATTAAAAATGCCAGGCTCTGCAGTTTACACTTCATATCAGGTGAGTTAGCATTACGCTAAATACATCAGACACATCATTTGGTTTGACTCACAGCAACAAAATATCGGTAAATAATGAGATGTATGCTTGTCTAACACAGAGTAATGTAAAAATTTGTGTTGAACTAGTTTACAAGCTAACTTACTTTTAATTTTGTTACATCGTCTTGCTAGTAGTTTGCCTGATGGCTAGTCTCTTATGCTTGGTTAGTAACGTTAGTACTTGGCTAATACGTTACAGAAAAGCCAGGCTAAAATTGGCTGTTAATCTCTGTCATACTGTCAATCATCAGAATACAATTTTTTTTTGTACAGGAGAGGTATTCATGGACTTCAATAGTCCCAACTTTGTTTATTTCACAGCTGGTTGAGCAAGAAAAGACAAAAGGGACAAAGGCGATTCAAAACTTGAGAGGTATTTAACCTCATTTAGTTGCTCATTAAAATGCAGAGAATATATGGCAAGTAATAGCACTTCGATTTGGTAAAGATAATTTTCTAGACCATGATCATTTTTGTGATGCCCATTGAGGCATGCTATGGAATTTGCATTTGACTTTATTTGAGTACCTGATAACCTCTATGATATTCAAGAAACTAAACTGTTTGGACTGACTGTTTGCACTCATCTCTGAATATCAGATTTAAGAGGAAAAGGAAAAGGGATGATACCATCCACAGACCACCAGATGATGTAAAGCAGTCAAAAGAAGTTATTGATGAGGTTGCATCAGAATCCCCAGGCCTGTCCTCAGATGACTGCAGAATGGAACATGGTGCTGGTCCTTGCACTGGTAAGAACTTGTGACATCTTATCTAATGTAAGCATGCAATATTAAAGAATATGCCAAAATGTTTTAAAACGCAATGTAAACGTTGCAGGTGTTACGAATCCTGGGCCTGCTCTTCTGTCCGACTGCCACAAGAGGTCACCCTGCCATCATATTGACTTTCACACCACACATCACAATGGACTGCATTTCCCATCAGCCATCTCACTGATCACACGCTCACCTGATCACACGCACACAGCTGTATCCTATCAGACACTCTTTATAAGCCTTGGACTTTCTCTCCCTCACTGCCGAGTATTGTATGCATTTATCTCTGCCCTACAGAGTCCCTGTTAGTTTCCCTAGTCTTGCCTTGCCTGTTTCAGATTGTGTTTTCCCCTGCCTGGACTATTGCTTTCGTACCTGAATTATCTCTCTGCCTTGCCCTATTGGATGCTGTTCGCCGATCGTTGACCCACGCTTGTCTTTGTTTACTCTTAGTCTCGCCCGTGTTATACCTGTTTGCCACTGTTCGACCCTGCCTGTTATGACCACGTCTCTTGTCAATAAAAGCTTGCACATGGATCCGCACGTCTCACGTCTTGTCAGTCCCGTAACAGAAGGTGCATTATTGACTGTACAGAAATTTTTATTGACAGACCCACAAATTTAACCTCTAGAGTCAGCGAATACATGCCTTACAGACATGATAAATATATCTATAGAAAGCTTTAAATTACTACTTAACGAAATAAATCAAATCGATAACAAAAACTCTTTTATTATAATCCGTGAAGATGTACTTCTCTCTGAAGGCACGTCTAATGAGGAGACGGATTCACACTGATGCAACACTGACACAGAAAACACTAGTTTATTAGTAAATAATTCAAATTTCTCCTTACTATTTCCCCCGGACACATTCATGGTAATTACTTTTCCTGGGGCTTTACGGCAAGCTTTATTGCGTGTATTTGAAGCAGAACTCTTCAGCTGTACTGAAGGCTCTCTGCTGCTGTGGGACTCTAAACACCGTCGAGCCATTCTTCACAGTCGCGGCACGGTCTCGTGTTGTTTCCACCAGCGTGGCAATTTTTTTTCATCACTAATTGATGGATGTCTAAAATATAAAAATAAGGAGAAAACTAAAACAGGCCCGAGGCCCGGCCCGCATCTGACCTATGACGTGAAAATTGGCCTGAAGCCCAGCCCAAGGGACATAAAAAAAGTCAGAGCACCCGTCAGGCCCGGGCCGAAATGCAGGGCTCTACTGTCAGGAAGTCCAGGATCCAGCTGCACAGAGATCTGTTTAGTCCCAGAGTCTGGAGCTTCGCAACCAGTGCGGCAGGCACTATGGTATTAAATGCGGAGCTATAGTCCACAAACAGCATTCTCACACAGGTGTTCTTGTTTTCCAGGTGGGAGAGAGCAGTGTGCAGGGTGAAGGCAATAGCATCGTCTGTGGAATGGTTGCTGCGATATGCAAATTGTAGCGGATCCAGTGAGGCAGGCAGCACAGAGCAGATGTAGTCTCTGATATATAATGTAAATACTGTATGCTGTATTACACTACAATATAGTGAACACTGTCTGATTGCACAATGACAACTACTATTCTGAATTTAATGACTTATGGAATTAATGCCTAGATGTTTTGGGGAGTAAGACTATTCAATAGAGAACCATACATTTTGATCAACATGGCATGACAGATGACACTTGTACATAATCAATTGCATGAATGTACCAAAGCATTTGCAATTTGTTCAAAATAATGAGAAATTGCTTTTATGAGGTGTACAAGTGACTAGATAATGTGGAGGTTGAACAAGAATTTAAGTTGTAATCTGATTAATGCACCAAAGCAACTGAGAAAAACTTCAATATAATATTAATATAATATAAAGAGATGTTTGCTGTAACTGCTCTCCTCTGTATAAGTAAGGAATAATTGACGACGGGCCATTGGATTATTAGAAAAATAATGCACACCCGAGGAGGTGATGCGTTCACGACGCGAAGCGGAGTTATATACCGTTACACCTCGGGTGTGCATTATTTTTCTAATAATTCAACGGACCAAAGTCAATTATTCCGCTTATACTACGGTTGCCACACCTGAAGACATCGATCAGATGATATATTTCAAGGCATTCGTCCAGTATTTCTACTTAAATCGCTATTGAGAGTAGGATTATTTCTTCCGCATTTCATCTAAGGCCACTGTTGCTAATTCCAAAACGTCATTTTAAACCTAGTAACAGAGGCTTGACCGTTGATAGTAGGCTAATAATGCAGTTAATACAGTTAATAACTAAGTTATGAGAGAGAGAGAGATTAGTCTCTCAATAGTGTTCGGCAGCAATGTCTCTAGTTAAAGTGAAACTTAAACTTAGTTGAACAGCGCCATTGTTGTTACCTCGCTTGTGAGATGTCATGTAGTTTTTAAGTTGTTTACTGATCAAATCGTCAGAGTAGCACATTAGCGCGATGTATGCTAGTGTGTGTGCAAACTGTAACTGTTATGTGTGTGCGGTCTGTGAGGGAGAGAGAGCGGGAGAGATAGAGTATGTGCTTTCCGTACATAATAAAGTGTAATTTTGTGGCAAAAACATGGACATGATCTGTCGTTTTTATCATATTGTTTACTATATTTATTTATTTGGCCAGTGTCGTTGTGGGTCTTGGTTATTTTGCTGTTGTGAGACCTTTGAATAACAGAAATCATTTGGCGAAGTGATATGCTCATGTAATGCAGTCAAGAGCTGCCTGGAACTACGTTCGCCGTGCGTTTCCCTGAAAATAATTGCACACCTTAGAACGTTCATCAGCCAATCAGATTCAAGCATGCAATGGCCCCGTAGTATAATATAATATAATATGAAGAGAATGTGTTGCTGTGGTAACGGACTCCCGTGCATGCGGTGGGTGGGGAGGGGAGCGACACCATCGTGTCTGAGCGTGCAAATGCAAGTCTGCAGCCAGACCCTTCTCGTTTTTGCCTGTTTTCACATCTCTTTGTGGCTTGTATATTTTTATTGAATAAACTCATGTATAAATCATCACACCCGCATTGACAGATTTAAACAGTTGCCCCTCCGCTTTTGGATGGAAAGTTCCTTTATCACACACACACACACACACATTTTAAAATAAGGGTCCAGGTCCATTTCAGGCTCTTTTAGATGTATAAGACAGATGTAACGCATAAAACAACTTTATCTTTCTTTTATTTTTTCTGGTTAATATCTGTGTTTTAGTTACACAATAAACTGCATCTGGTATTTAATCCAACATAAATCTTTATACCTCTCTCTGGGCCACCCAATGACATGAAAAGACTAAAACATTATTTAACATATTCAATATAGAGAGCTTACTGATATCGGCAGATTAATCTGTTTATTAACTTTTTGTTTAACCCTCATCCGTCCCTCCTGAACCTACAATCAAAGTGACCCTCACGGGTCAAATTGACCCGAAGACCCTCGACGTTACACTTTTTTTTTCAGTCCAAAATGTTTTTTTTTTTAATTATTTATTTTTTCTAATTATTTATGTAGGTTTTGTTATAATTTGTGGAGATTTTTATTTTATTTTCCATAAATTCCAGGTTTTTTCATGAAAATTAGCATATTTGCATACATTGTTTCACCAAAAAACAAAAAAAAAAAAACAAAGACACAATTTCTACTTTAAACATCATTATCCATCAGGAACTAGGTCACTGAGTGTCTCTGACACCATCTGGCTGGGAAAAATGACAAAAAACTGCATTTATAGTTTCAGCCACCAGATGGGCCTATTGAACCCTATGGAGATTCATAACTGAGCTCAGAAAGTGAAATCTTGAAAACTACACCACTTTGAGGCTTCATTTAGCTTTCAGATGTATCTCAAGGCTTTCAGATATATATAAAAGCATTGTAAAAACTATATTTTGTAAAAAAAAAAATGTATATATAAATTTATACTGTATTTTAATCCAAACACATGCATATCCATACATTTTCATAAATATGTAATAAATATAAAAGATAAATTTAAAAATATAAAAATATCAAATGACTAGTCTTCACCTCATCATTCAAATTTAACTGTGTTTGGTCAAAAAAAGTCATGAAAAAATGACCCCCCCCCCCCCCCCCCCCCGGGTCAAATTCCTATGGCAGGGTTACATTTTTTAACTTTTTTTATTACACCCACATAAAACTCAATTTTTTTTGTGTGTGCTCCGTGATTAAGTGTGACAAAATTCAATTAAAAAAACCCACAGTTTTTTCATGAATTCTAGTCTTTTTTTTGGCTCTGGGTCAAATTGACCCGCGAGGGACTCTCACTTTTTTATTTAACATCTTCGAATCCACGGCAATTTTTTTTGTGTGTGTTCCGGTGCAAGTGCGACAAAAGTTCTGAAACGAAAACGAATAAGACTAAAGCAAACGTATCGATTATATAAAACATATCTATTTTAAACTTGCAGTTACCCTGTTTTGCTGACTAGCTATATTTAGGGCTTGTTGAATGTGTGCCCCAGCCTGTTTCAACTCTGCAAGTACCCTGTGAAGATCTAGTACAAAACTATCAAAACCATCAGATTTGACAGGAAACTATATTTTTAATAATACAGGTTACTTTTACTATAGTAAAATAGCGTTAATTTTTAGTAATGGTCATCATGTGTCATTTGAAAGGCTAATAATTTATGTTGGTGTTCTACTTTTTTCGTTACCTTTCCCACAAAGAGTGTAAGGCGAGGCAAGGCAAGTGTATTTATTTAGCACATTTCATACACAATGGTAGTTCAAAGTGCTCTACATGAAAAGGAAACAAATACATAAGAATAAAAATGGAATGCATGAGAAATAAAATAACAATAAAAGCAGAGAATCCCCCGATCTGGATGGAAGAGTCAGAGTTTCTGTGCATTTAATAAAAGCTCTGAATGATTTACTTTTGCATTGAGATTGTTGTGTGAAGGATTGCATTCCTTCTCTGTAAAAAAAAAAACAAAAACCAAAAAAACATGGACATTTGTATTGTTATCCCTTGATTTGTAAAAAAAAAAAATCTATATATAACAACGTGTAATGGTAGATTTAGGTTTGGCAACGGGAAAGTAAGTTGTTAATTCTGCTTCTGCGGTGGGATCTGGAGCGGCATGTCGATGGGCAGAGGAGATGTGCACTGAGCCGGCGTGTAGGGAAGTAGTGAATTGATCGTTTAAAAGAAGTACATTTTTAATTATCCCACTGGCTGCTTTAAAACTCCTCTCAAAGTGACATAAAAAACCTAAAAGTTCTAAAAGTTACATAAATCTTGTTAAAATGAAGATATTTTTGTACAATCAAGACACAGTGCAGCCAAATAAACTTTAATATGATTGAAAACAAATCAAATAACATGTGAGTGCAATGGAGGGGGAATGCAGATTGAAGAAATTATTTAAATTTCATATTGGGCTTAAAAGCAAAGGAAGATACACCAAAGTTTTCTGCAACTTCGTATTTAGAGTCTGATGCCGTATTGAGAACACGATTTGCCTGCATAAAAGAGAAAAGACCAATATAAGGCAATTAGAAGCTGATGTTACATGTGCAGGGTACCTTATTATATAGTATTGGGGTAATTTCAGACCTGCATCAGGTTCTAAAAAGAAGGATCTGTTTGTAATCAGAGTTATATAGAATATGATTTTAAATGTACCTGTAGTGATTGGGGTTTCCCGTAGCGAATAAATGTGGCTAGGTGCTCACAGTTGTTGTCGAGTACTCCGTATTTTCCGGCGCCATCACGCAAAACCTTGTTAACATTTGCCCTCATCTCTGCTTCAGATTGTGGTGTTTCCCCATGCCATTGATTTTCGACTGTGAAATTCTCCTTGAGCAGACCTTGCTTCACAGCGGCTCCTGCTTTACTGTTTGATCCCACTTCACCTGCAGGAAATATTTAACTATCAAAGCTGTTTTGAACTGTTTCCCCCTGACCTAGATTGATCCAGTAAAAACCCAACTGGGTAATTGTATGTAAAATAAAAATAATAATGCGATATAACTAACAATTAACAATTATTATCCAGACACCTGACCATGTCTGGATAATAATCAAAACATACAAGAGACAAGCACATCCTGCACAGTATACTGCATACAGTTAACTCGATACCAGAATGTTTAAGAGCCATTACACAACAGGCTATGAAACACATGTCTTATTGTTTAAATGCATTTTAAATCCTTAATAAAATGCATGTTACTGTAATACACACTTCAGAACATGTACTCATGTTCAAAATATGTTGCTAGGTACTATTGTTTAATTCTTCATTATGTAGTTTTATACATTTACATTTACATTTTGCCGTGCCTATGACGATAAGAACGAGGACATGGGTGATAGAAGTATTGCTTTGAGACAGGAATGTTTAGGTGATAAAAGAAAAGAATACTGATCACCGTTGCAGTTAAAATAACAAGTTGACATACGTTAATTAACATTAGTTTCATATTCACATTGCATCGCGCATACAAACCATGAATACAATTATGCATGCGATTCACATGAAAGCTCTATAGTGGCTGAAAATAAGATAAATGACCCTTTTTAAAAAGTATTTAAGAAGCACTTTCAGTAAGACAAAGAGATAAGAAACCATGATTTGAAGTTTCCACATAGAATCACTGTACCTGTAAACTCGACAACTGTATCTTGTCCCTTTTCATTCTTCCCAGTGTACACCGCCCAGTGTGTGTACCCAGGGCGAGCGTATGAAAGGAGGTCTCCAAACTTCATGGCCTAGAAAAAAAAACAGTTGGCAAATATATAGTACTGAACGAAATCCTATCAACTTGTACTTCCATGTAGGATGAACTCATAATAGCAGATTTATTCCAAACTGAAAATAAAGTCTTACATTACCATAGTTTTCACTGTGCTTGTATAGCATAGCAAAAACATAACATACCTTAGTTTTAAGTGATCAACTGACAGGACACCACGGGAGAATTCCTCTGCTGCAACTTCTACAATGGCATTGGAGTTGAACTAGTCCCACTGCTCTTATACATACTCATACTCATATACATATTCATTAGGGTACGAGGAAGTGCCATCCCCTTTCCCCAGAATCGTAAAATTGCACAATCAATTTCTAACACTTGTTTACATCAAACAGGCTGTGGTTATTATAATGAGCTGCTCCTTTGCTTGGCTGTGGTTCAATAGTCAAGTCAAGTCACCTTCATTTATAAAGAGCTTTTACAATACAGATTGTTTCAAAGCAGCTTTACAGTGAAAATAGAAAAGTCAAAGGACAGATATTGTTTTGGCCTCTACAGCAGCTCTATAAAAAGGTATTGTCCGGCTGAAGTGAGATTTTATTTCATTTGTAAAAATCATTAGTTATTAACTTTAGGGGCCATTATAACTGAAAACAGAAACCCTTTAATGCGTTTTGGCCATTCATTTGCATGACAACGGTGTTTGTAGACTTGAGAACGCAAATTTTGAGATAAAGTTATCTCCGTCTAAACTTTAAAATGCGAATCCGTGAAAACGGTTACGGTGTGCACATGCGTACCACGTGTTCAGTCTATAGGTATGCGTGTTTGATTGCACTCGTGCGCAGACACGTAGTCTTTCTCTAAGCGAAATCACCAAATCACTTGTTAGGCATGCACTATACATAAATATTAGTTGCTTCTGCATATCCATGTGAACCGGAATCACCCCGACAACATTTGATCTATATACAGTAGAAGGAAAGAGAAGGGAAAGAGCCCCCCCCCCCCCAGTTATATTTATACACGCCCATATATATATATGCAATAATAATAATACAAAAATTTTGGTCTCTTAGAAATGCACATTTGACATTGAGTTGACAGTAGTAGTTTGAGTTAGGATGCAGATGTAAATTTATGTTCATTATCAAAATCAGTAACATCTGTAAAAAATTGCAACAACCTCCTTTTTCATATGGAGAAATTTTATTTTTCTGACTGTTTGAGTTTTATTAAAATTAACCATTGTTCTTCCATAGTAGCATACATTTACATCATGATAACCAGAGTTAAATCCACACATATAGCACCTCAATACTGTGGTAAATCCAGCTATATGGTTTCTAGGTAGCCTATTTATATAATTTATATAATAAATCTAAATACATTTATTATAAATGCACAAACGCTAGCCTATAGCTTAATCACAAATATAGTGTAATTCCATTCCATTACTCCTTTAATACATTTAATACACGTCTACATTAATATAATAAATTTCATATAAATACCACACATTTCTGCCACAATACCATGCTGCAGTTAATGTTACTACAGTAAATCCATGGTAAACGATGGCGATTTGTAGATTGAAAAGCCTTCTGACTGTATCGTTGCAGATACAGTGTTTTTCTGCTGTTTGTCAGCGCTGTTTTATCTGGATTTAAACTAGTTTATAGTTGACTGATACTAGTTTATAACAGTCATTTGTGTTCTTCGCTGAATTCAAGCGCTTCTCACTGGATCCCACAGCGCTGTCTAGTGCTCGCGTGATCTGCTCTAGTCTGCGCGCTCTGCACCGCGCCGCTGTTTGAACCGAACGGATATGGTCTGTTTGGTGCGGTTCAAATGAGTAGCGCTGTTTTGTTCCGCTTTTCTCGTATAAACATTACATTGAATGTTTATCGATCTTGTTTTATCGAAGAAAATTATATCACTATAATTGTAGTTATCGTTTTATCGTCCAGCCCAACCTCAAAGTATATTTGCTCCCGCGACCCCCGCTGTGAACTCTGGCGCCCCCCAGGTTGGGAACCACTGGTCTAGTTGACACTTCAGGGCTGTGTTGTCGTCGTGTCCAGGTGCAGGTCCTTCATCTCATCTTGATATGGCCTGGATCCGGCAGACTACAGTGGACCTCTGGATAAACAGAGAGACTAATATTAGCGTAGACACCATTATTCTTATGATGTAACCAGAGGTTGCGTTAGACTTTAATTTTATCCGTCATTTTGACGGACAGGGTTGTAAAAATTCCGTCATAATCTATTATTACCCGCCATTTTAATTTTCGTATATTAATTATAATAACCCATTTAATTGCCATTTAACATGGCCGCGGCAGGCGCAGTGATATTACGCAGCGCCTGAAAGTAGTCCCCAGCTATATTATTACTAGGTACCTAGCTGGGGACTACTTTCAGGCGCTGCGTAATATCACTGCGCCTGCTGCGGCCATGTTACGGCAGCAAAGTTCCTTGATTATTACACCGGAATGAGAGTATAGTTCCTAATCATATCGGCCTAGAAAATCACAACTTTTCATTTTCTTCCGGTCTTAGTACACAATATAACTACAGAAGAGTCAAGTTTTAAATAGGAAAACTATCGAAACTCTTTGATCGTTTTTGAACGCGATGCTACTGATCTAATAGGATTCAATGATCTATGCTAAGCTATGCTAAAAGTGCTATCGCCAGACCCGGAGATCGGCTGAATGGATTCAAAAACGGTAAAACTCAACTTATTAACTCTGTGGGAGTTGGAGAATGAGCCTGTTTCCAAAAAAAGTGGAGTGTTCCTTTAAGCGTGCAGGACAACCAGCTAGTAAAGCATTACAATAATCGGTTACACTTTATATTAGGTGGCCTTAACTACTATGTACTTACATCAAAAAGTAAGTACAATGTACTTATTGTGTTCATATTGTATTGCAAAACACTTTGCTGCTATTGAGGTGGGATATGGGTTAGGGATTATAAGGTTAGGGAAAGGCTTGGTGGTATGGGTAGGTTTAAGGGTGAGTTAAGGTGTAAGGGATGGGTTGATAGTGTAATTATAAATGTAATTACAGATGTAAGTACGTATAGGCATTTAAAAACTATAAGTACAATGTAAAAACATGTATGTACACAATAAGTGCATTGTATCAAATGATTAATTTAAATGTAAGTACATAGTAGTTAAGGCCACCTAATATAAAGTGGGACCCAATAAGAGTCTTAGAGGCCCACCCATCATCCACTTTCTGCCTACGCTACTGGTACTGAACTGTTCCTTTCTAATGATTGATAGTTATAGGCCACCTGCATTCCCCCTTGCAATAATAAAATTATTATTATTTTATAAAGCCCTACAAATTTATATATGGCTTCTATATATATATATATATATATAGAGAGAGAGAGAGAGAGAGAATTTTAAATTGCAATTTTAACCAGAAAAATCACTATTCTATTTTTTTCCACAAATCGTGCAGCCCTAGTTGCTCCTGATATCAGCATGTTCACAGTTGTTGTTGTTGTTGTTGTTTACAGGGACCAGATGCCACTGATGAGTCCTGCAGACTCAAACATTCATGCAAGTCTTTTCAATCTGCTTTTTGCTTTTCTCTGAGAGTGCTGTACATGAACATGGTAAAATGAAAAAGCAAACACCTTGGAAATGGCAGGTATGTTGAACAGGAACTGTTTCAGAAATGGCACAAAGGGTGTGTGATTGTTCAAGTATCTCTGTTGAGATCAGTGTGCTCAATAATGTGCCTTTTTGTCCTTC
Source organism: Acrossocheilus wenchowensis (assembly GCA_029620275.1). NCBI lineage: Eukaryota > Metazoa > Chordata > Actinopteri > Cypriniformes > Cyprinidae > Acrossocheilus > Acrossocheilus wenchowensis. The sequence goes on from JAJUBA010000520.1 coordinate 742,711, forward strand.
GTTATGTATATTTAGATTACATTGTGTTGTAAATAAATACAAAAATAAAAAAGTAATTCTTTAACGGAGTGTCTATTTACACTAAGTGCAAGTAGCCCGTCTTGTTGGCAAAGGCTATTTACACTAACTCCGCCCACTAATGTGTGATCGAGTAAGGCGTGTGCTTTTTGACGCGACCGACCAGAGTTCGAGCCTGACTTTTGCCAAACTTTTTTTCTCCCTTTTCAAATCTCATATTGCATCAGAAAGGCATTTATTTTCAATAAAAATTAAGGAAATAATCAAAAAGTTGAAAATAAGAGTATCGGGTAGGGTTAGGGTAGGTGTAGGGAGGGCTTTATTGTCCCAATAAGGTGGCATCCATTTAATAATTTGAATTAAAACTATAATTTACACTTAATACGTTATTATTGTGTACTGTTTTATAATGAACTACAATACTGAGGTGCAGATAATTGCCACTATTTGCAATAAGTAGTATAAATAGCAGAAAATATTGCTATTTTAACATATTTTAAAAATAGAATTTATAGCTATTTGCACTTAGTGTAAATAACATATCTTTAAAAAATACTGCTATTTTCACTTGGTGTAAATTAGGGGTCGACCGATTATCGGCATGGCCGATTATCGGCATGGCCGATTATCGGCGCCGATATTGAGTAATTTTCTGATTATCGGTATCGGTCATTCTCAAAACCGATGTGCCATAAAAATTAATTTCATTTTGAAATGCGCTATTTGGCTCTGATGCAGCCTGTCAGAACTCACCACTCTGTGCCTCGAGCAGTCTCCGCCCACTGCGCATCTGATTTGTTGGGAGTCACGAGTCTGACCAATCAATGTGGAAGACCAAGGCACTCTCACACTGAAAGCGCATGCTACAGTTTCAGTGATCACCACGCATCAGTTGTCTCTCAAAGGCAGCAGCAGACGTTGCTCAAGTTGCAATAAATCACAATCCACTACACTGAAGTTACAAAACACCTCAATATTATCTATTTATGGTTTCCGCGATGGGGAAACGCAGACGGAATCGCGGAATCCAGTCATATAAAGGGAATTTACTGTATAACCCGGAGTCACGGAGTTCGTCAAAGTTTGGATTAATTAATCAAAAGTAGGTCAGTACACTTAAATCGACTCGCGCTATGGACTAGTATCTGTACATATTAAGCTGCAAAAAGACTTATTTAAATATAAATTCTGCGTGTCTCTGTATATGTGAATGGCACAGACGCGCGGTTTTGATTACACACACACATACTGAAGTGCGCGACGCTCGCGGTGTTTTCAGCTTCTGCCATCTCACTAAATGAGGACATAAACACATGAACAACATCCCCAGAACTGCTCTGAAAGTTGCTTCATGAGCATTTGAGCGTTTCATTTGAGTAAAACGATCGTCATATCATATACATAGGCTATACAGAAACTTAAGAGGTCCTCATGGCAACCCGTCAAAATAAAAGTTCGGCTTATCTACTAATACTACTACAACAACTTTTGTTTAAAAGAATAAATCACACAATACGCTATTTGTTCCATGTTTTAATTTTAATGTAAACCCATTTGTTTGCCAAAAACTGAGTTTAACACCCATTTGATTAAAAGATAACTGAAATTAATGTTGTATGGCTTCATTTGCACTGCACTGTAAATTAAAACTAATCGAAATTACTGTCACATAGGCCAAGATTACGACGACATAAATTGTGACATTTCAACAGGCTATTGAACCAAGTGTGCCTATAACAGGCTATTAGTGTTATAGTTTAATTAAAATAGTTGCAGTCTTCACAATTTCTACAATGGATCTATGAAGACAATTGAATTATTTACACTTATTATATTATAATTATGAGAGGTTATGCTATTACACATACATTTCTAACATGTAAATTATTGAAGCCAAATACTTACATTTCCCCAAGCTGTTTAGCTGTAGTACAGTATTCATAGGCTTAATCATGAAGCATGCAGTGGCCCCACTTTTAACTCTCTCTTTATATTACCCTTATTATAGATGGATGCATGGAGGAACACAAAAGTAAGAAGTGCAATCAACACCAGGGAAGGCAGTTTTTGTCAGAGCCCTTGTTATTCTTAACTTTGACATTAATTTTCATTTTTACATCAGATATAATATATCGGTTAAAAAATATCGGTTATCGGTCCACTTGGTCTGTAATAATCGGTATCGGCCCTGAAAAACACATATCGGTCGACCCCTAGTGTAAATAGAATCCATTGCTATTTGCACTTAGTGTAAATAGCATCTATCGCTATTTACACTTAGTGCAAATAGCCACTGCCATTCTTTAAGCTCCTCACATTCTTTGTTCTAGTTCCCTCACAGTCCCATTCAGCTGATAGGGACATTAGGGGAGTGTCTTTGTCTTCCCAGGTGTGAAACACATCAATATTCATGATCATTCACGCCCTCCCCACATAAGCCTTCCTAACACAAAACATGTCTTACAAATTTTAAATCAATATATATTGTTTTATGTGAATGAGTGGGCTGGATGATTTTCACAATTTAGAAGCAAAAATTCTAGAAAAAACAATTTTCTACAAAACTACTCTGCCTCTAGACTGTCCTCCTCCAATAGAGGCTCCCTGTCAGATGCATCCCTAGAGATCACATCGACATCCCATGACTGGTATCGGCTGTATTGGCCAGTGGGCGCGGTCAGCTGGCCTGACACCAGGGGCGCCACCTCTGTCAAGGACATTAGGAGAGACTGCTGTTCTTTCATCACCTTCATGAATTCGGACATCTTGGAGGTAAGCGATCCCTGTATCGTCTGTCCCAGCGAGGGGAATGAGAACATCACCTCCGGCGCGGTGACCTAGATCGTGATCCAGAGTCCCGACGGGGACATTCCCTGTGAGTGGAGGGGCTGGGGAGCATTCCCGAACACATCTGGTCGGGGACATCTGACCAGCTATGAGTTGGGAGGATGGGCTCCCAGAGAGCCGCAGCCTCACTGGCGGAATCGCTGTGGTTGACCGCGGGGCAGAAAGATTGCGAGACGACCGAGAGGAGGGCAAGTGAACATCGACCGCCTTCCTTGCCCTCTGGTGCAACCAAGCACACAATGCGCAATAAGTGGCGTGGTCTGGGCACAGGAACACCACACAATCCTCATGCGGATCACTTGCAGGCAACTTGACCTGGCAAGTGACGCATCGGTGGAAGGACATGACGTCGAGGTGCATGCACCAAAGGTGCGTGCGCCAAGTACAGAACACAGAAGCATCGAGCAACGAGCAACGAGCATTGAGCAAGAAGTGTTGAGCACCGAACATCGAAGTGTCGAGCCCCGAGCACAGAAGCGCTGCACCAAGTGCTGAAGTGCTGACACCTAAAGCGCCAGAGCATGTGCGACATAGACTGAGTGCCGAGCATGGAACGCACGCCTAAGCATCAGCTTACCCATAGAGCAGAGATGCTAAGTGCGTGTACAGTGTCTGGTGCTGTGCAATACTTACCTGTTGGTGCTGGGGAAATTGCACGTTGGTGGTTATCTTTTTCTGTGTAGTGCATGGGAATTTTTTTTGGGACCCTGCAGCAATAATACAATATATACGCAAAACATATAGCGAGGGGACTGTAGGGGAACCGTACAGTTACCATGTGGCAGGTAAGCACGCACCGGGAGAGACTGCTTAGCAAACTCACACACACACACACGGTCTAGCCTAAGCAAGACCGATGCTGCAAATATGCACGTGCCCTAAGGCCAATGCAACAAAACAGGTTTGCAGGCTGTGTTGGAATTACTTCACTATTAGCTGGTTTCACAGACCTTGATTAGCACTAATCCTGGACTATTCAATGCTACTTTGGGTAAGGTAGTCCAAGACTAGTGTTAATCCAGTGTCTGTGAAACCAGCTTTATGTGTTTTCAGGTTTTATTACTGATATTAAATAGACAAATAAGGTGTTAACAACTAAATAGTTAGCTACTGTCTGTGCTCATTATTGTGTTAATTTATAAACAAGTAACTTGTGTAAAAGCCTTAAAAACACACTGCAGTTTAAATCGGTATTTATATACAGAGAAAAAAAAAAAGATAAAATAACCAGAGAGTCAAACACATAGAAAAGCCAGATGTATGGCATCTCACACCTGATGACCATCTTGCCTCTTCCACTCCCATCCAAAACAATGTGCATTGCTTTTATCCAGTAGCATAGTGGAACCTCTGCAACATGGCATCTCTGGTGGACAAAGGAGCTCCACTGCAGTGTCATTTCCCCTGATCCTCTGCCATGCTTCCACAGTGTCCAGCTTCCTTGATCTTGAAGGGATCTCAGGATGCGTGTCTGCAGTGGCAGATTCAAGTGTTGGTGCTTCATTAAGGATTGGTTCTCTCAAGGGTGATGATCTTGCAGGATAAAAACAATGTTTCTCTTCCTTTTAGGCCCACTTTTTAAATAAAAAAAAAATAGGACTTCACTGTTATTTTTGACATTTTTCTATGTTAACCGAAACAAATATACATATATATATTGGGGTTAAGCCTTTTGTATTCCTTGGTGAGATCTTTGGTGTATTTAAAATTTGTGGTGTTAGAGTTTATATGAGGAGCTCTTTTCCAAAACTCGACAAACGCCAAATTAAAAAAAAATGAGTTTGTCATGCCATTTTGCTGTGTACTGAACCTATTCACTGCTCCATCAATGTTTCATGCCAAGTCGCTATATTTCCTTGTTTAAAATGTACTGTAAGATGCAGTTCCTTTCCAAACCGCTATAAGCACCGAACCTGTTTTTAGCCTAAATGCGATATGTCCTCTCGACCAATCAGAATTCGTTTGATGCAATCCAACATGGCGACGCTTTGAAGCGTTTGTTTGTGCTCAGTCTTCAAAATGTTCAGACTGAGTTAACAGATCATTTTAACAGGATAAATTGAATATTAACAAAATGTATGGTTCTAGGTAAAAATTTGAGATATGATCGTAAGATCAAATTTAGGATGGTTTCTGCGCAACATTTTATAAATGAAGTCCCTGGCGTCTGGGGCTGGATCTTGTGTTTGTAGCATGGAGGCATGATCTGACACAGGCAAGAACCTCTAAATATGTATAACTTTTGTGGTAATACACTGTTGACAGAGCAAGTAAAACTGAAGAACTGGTCCAACTGGGCTGGCAGGAAAAAAAAAAAAAACCACTGTAACTGAACACTGAGGCATTTCCTGTAAGAGACCTGTTTTTCCTCAGTCATCAGGGGTGTGTCTGTCTATCTGTCTGTTGTTATCATGGCTTGAATAAATAGGAGACTAGTCTTGTAATGGGAATTTTTCAAATACCATTGATGATTGATCTCACTTAAATACATGTTTCGTACATACAGTGGGTACGGAAAGTATTCAGACCCCCTTAAATTTTTCACTCTTTGTTATATTGCAGCCATTTGCTAAAATCATTTAAGTTCATTTTTTCCTCATTAATGTACACACAGCACCCCATATTGACAGAAAAACACAGAATTGTTGACATTTTTGCAGATTTATTAAAAAAGAAAAACTGAAATATCACATGGTCCTAAGTATTCAGACCCTTTGCTCAGTATTTAGTAGAAGCACCCTTTTGATCTAATACAGCCATGAGTCTTTTTGGGAAAGATGCAACAAGTTTTTCACACCTGGATTTTGGGATCCTCTGCCATTCCTCCTTGCAGATCTTCTCCAGTTCTGTCAGGTCGGGTGGTAAACGTTGGTGGACAGCCATTTTTAGGTCTCTCCAGAGATGCTCAATTGGGTTTAAGTCAGGGCTCTGGCTGGGCCATTCAAGAACAGTCACGGAGTTGTTGTGAAGCCACTCCTTCGTTATTTTAGCTGTGTGCTTAGGGTCATTGTCTTGTTGGAAGGTAAACCTTCGGCCCAGTCTGAGGTCCTGAGCACTCTGGAGAAGGTTTTCGTCCCGGATATCCCTGTACTTGGCCGCATTCATCTTTCCCTCGATTGCAACCAGTCGTCTTGTCCCTGCAGCTGAAAAACACCCCCCACAGCATGATGCTGCCACCACCACGCTTCACTGTTGGGACTGTATTGGACAGGTGATGAGCAGTGCCTGGTTTTCTCCACACATACCGCTTAGAATTAAGGCCAAAAAGTTCTATCTTGGTCTCATCAGACTAGAGAATCTTATTTCTCACCATCTTGGAGTCCTCCATGTGGGCTTTCATGTGTCTTGCACTGAGGAGAGGCTTCAGTCGGGCCACTCTGCCATAAAGCCCCGACAGGTGGAGGGCTGCAGTGATGGTTGACTTTCTACAACTTTCTCCCATCTCCCGACTGCATCTGTGGAGCTCAGCCACAGTGATCTTTGGGTTCTTCTTTACCTCTCTCACCAAGGCTCTTCTCCCCCGATAGCTCAGTTTGGCCGGACAGCCAGCTCTAGGAAGGGTTCTGGTCGCCCCAAATGTCTTCCATTTAAGGATTATGGAGGCCACTGTGCTCTTAGGAACCTTAAGTGCAGCAGAAATGTTTTTGTAACCTTGGCCAGATCTGTGCCTTGCCACAATTCTGTCTCTGAGCTCTTCAGGCAGTTCCTTTGACCTCATGATTCTCATTTGCTCTGATATGCACTGTGAGCTGTAAGGTCTTATATAGACAGGAGTGTGGCTTTCCTAATCAAGTCCAATCAGTATAATCAAACACAGCTGGACTCAAATGAAGGTGTTGAACCATCTCAAGGATGATCAGAAGAAATGGACAGCACCTGAGTTAAATATATGAGTGTCACAGCATGTGATATTTCAGTTTTTCTTTTTTAATAAATCTGCAAAAATGTCAACAATTCTGTGTTTTTCTGTCAATATGGGGTGCTGTGTGTACATTAATGAGGAAAAAAAAAAAGAACTTAAATGATTTTAGCAAATGGCTGCAATATAACAAAGAGTGAAAAATTTAAGGGGGTCTGAATACTTTCCGTACCCAGTGTATGTCATTGTTTCATGACCTAAATGATATTACTGTGTTTTCTTATGAGTTTCATATTATGCTCAATTGTCTTATGATGCATGTATCACTTGTACTGAGAGATTCAGATCAACTCAAAAGCCCTCTTCGGACAGTAAATGTTGCTCCTGACACCTTGAGATTAACATGATAGTAGATGATGGACTCATGAAACAGTGGAAGTTCTTTCATCAGTTGATGTTGGATTTAAGTATGATGTGATGATGATGTTTGGTTTATACTGTATGTTTATTATGTTTGAACTGAACTAACAGACATGATCACAGCAGGCCTACTGACTTCAGGAGGTACCACACACATCTTTGCATTGTTTGTCGTTTTATACCTTTCATTTCATTCCCAGTTTCACAGACTGAGTCTGTTTTTCTTCTTTTCTTGATTGTGTTTATCATCTGTCCTCTCGCAGTGATTGTGAATATTGTTGAGTTCGCTGCTCCTGCTGTGATTCTTCTTCGGATCATCTGTTTAAGAAGAGCTGGTGAGCTTTTCAGCCACACAACAATCCAAATTCTGGCCAGAGGAGAACTGACCCCCGTCTGAGCCTGTTCCCTCACAAGTGTTTCTCTCTCTCTCTCTCTCTCTCTCTCTCTCTCTCTCTCTCTCTCTCTCTCTCTCTCCCCGATGGAGTTTAGGTTACTTGCCACTGTCACCTTTGGCTTGCTTAGTTGGGGACACTTAATATCTGGCAGGATTGTTGACTTGATTGCACAGATTCTATTTGAACTGAACGATATAGTCATCACTGAATCAACAATGAACTGACTTTAACTGAAAACTGACTGTTCTCTATTGCCTTCTTTCATTATCAGCACACGTTTAACATTATAAAGCTGCTGACACAATCTGTATTGTATAAAGTGCTACGAATAAAGGTGACTTGACTTGACAATCTGATGATTCACGTTGATCTGGAACAATCTGCAATCATGAGAGATCAGTAAATGCTTTTGTGTTTAATTATTTTGCAGGGAGGAAGAACTCGCAGCACCGAGAGGAAATAGTGATGAATACAGTATTAGAATAAAATACCCTCTACAAATAACAGGCCAGATTACAGCAAGATTCAATCTCTCAACATTTTACAACAGTAGCCCAGTGGTGAAGACAAGAAAAAAAGAAACAATTACAATGTCAGTTGCAATCGACCCACCTACACTCTCCTGTATCTGTTGCAATCGACATAAATCATGTGTGTTGCCAATGGAGACGACGCTATGGTGGTTCTCTTTCATAGGTTCATTTACGCTGTGATAGCGTTTGCTATGGGAACACCTTCGGTGTGACGAATATCTGAAGCCCTTATACCATCACACCATTTTATTGGACAGTAGCACCTAGCACCGCCCCCCGAGAATACATCATGTTTATGTTCATATCAGTGTGTTGCATGCGAATTCATCAGATGTCACCTTTTTCAGGAAACTGATTATCTGTTGCATTTTGTCGTGTTCTTAGCTACTTTTTAAAAGAGCGGTTTTCACTCCTCTCAAGCGGACACGATGAGCTACAGGAAATGCATCGATCTGTGCGACGGGTTCATTTGTGGTGATTGCAAGTGACGTCGCAGGTAGTGGAGAGTGCAGGTGGTGATTGCAATTTTGTTTCTTTTTTCTTGTCTTCACCACCTGGCTACTAAAATGTTGAGAGATTTGGTTACAAAGATAAAAAATAATTAAATGACGTCACTTGCAGAAGCACAGGTGTCTGAGAGGGCAAGTGTATGTCTGCAGCCAGGCCCTATTGAACGGTCCTCTAAAACCATTGGGAATCCATGGTGAGAAGTGGTTTGCCAGGTACAGTAGGTGGACAACCAACTTGACTATTACAGCCGCCACAGGGCCACGACGTTAACTGCAAGTCAGTCATGAAACTAGCGCCAGGTGGTGCAAAGGGACAGATTGCAAACTGACTGTAATTACGAAATATGAAAAATAAAACAATTTTGTTTTGTAACTATGTTCAAATAACAAAATAAAACAACAACATTATAATATAACATTATAACACGCTTGAATTTACAGGTGAATTTACAATTTCAAAATGTGGGATCGTTGTAGACTACAGCCTACACATCAAAAATTAAAAAAAGGCTCTTTGCATTTTATGGTTATTAAATAGTAATTATGAAAACCATTCAATTTTCATAATTTCCTTATGTTGTAATATTATTATTAAGGAGCTTTCATTTCAATCTTCAGGCTAATGAAAGTTTTTTTTAATGAAAAATGCTGACCTTGGCGGTTGGCTGCATGTTCATGAAACTATTGAAGTGTTTGGTTCCAAAAAGCGATAAACGCCATTTAAAAAAAAAAAAAAAAGAGTTAACACCAAAATCAGTGTTGTATCTGGTCGGTATTGTAAAGTCAATTTTAAATTTTACACAAAATGCAATACCTGCTGTGTTATTCTGTCATGTTTTCTCCCAAACCGTGACAAACGCCAGTCTCCCTTCTCTGCAGAATGCGATATATCCGCTCAACCAATCACAGCGCACCATTCCACGCACTGTAGACAGTACTGGTAATGGTGGTGCTTTGAATACACCCGGCATCCAAGTTTTCTTCATCTACTTTGTACTTTGTGATCAACAAACAAACAAAAATTAGGGCTGCATGATAAATCGCATGTGATTGTCATGCGCATCTCGTCAGTAAAGCCGGTTCTGTGATTAGTAGTAAATTTCCATCACGTGCTTTCAGATGGAGCGGCATTTAATACACAGAGCCGTAGATCAATGACAAGCTGCACAATATCAATATCGTTCATAATCTCAGATGAATCGCCTTCGATTATGAATGCGATGTTGCGTAGCTTGTCAGTGTACATGTTTTTATTAATGGCATTAATGTTTTTGTTAATACAGCGTATAGCACTAGTCAACTAAATGAATGTAACATGGCAAAGATGAACGCACTTTTGGAAGTTGAATGTAAGGGAAATGTCATTTTGGAATTTCTGTGTTCTAATGTGATATTGTTCATGTTCTTGTTCATGATGAAATTTTCTTTTATTCTTTTAGGTTCAATATGAAAAATAACTTTTATATTGATTCAATGGATAGCATTTTAAAGTGTCATGGATTTATTGCATTTTTGGGGGGGGGGGGATCTCTTTTTATAATAAATCTTTGAAAATCAAAATCTGCATTTGAATTTTTAATGTTATTATAACCTAAAGATGGTATGTAAAAGTTTAGTGGTTTTCATCTTGCCACTTTCTTGGTTTAAAAAAAAAAAAGACAAATTTTTAAACAAATTAATTCTCGTTTCCAAACGCAGAAATTGGATCGAGCCTCGCACGGGCCTCAAATCTAGGCCCTAGCCCACAGTTTACCATTATCCTCGGCCCGAGTCAGTTTCAGTTCTCTCTCTCTGGCTTCCTAATTACTTGTTTAATAATTAATTGTTTCATTATTAATTAATTTAGAAAAATGTTTGGAACATTTTTTGTTTGTCCTCACTTAAATTTTTTTTTAATTTAACAAAGCGGATAGCGGCTGATCATGTTTGATCAATTTAGCCATCTCAAATCATCATTTTAAAATAAAATCAATGGATATAAAACACTGCAAGCATATTACAGTTTTAGTTTAAACATTTAGATAAAAGTGCGCGGTTAGGCATAGGATCTAATCAGAGAGTGGAAGCTGAAGTGCGCTTAATGCACGGAGGCGCCAGCACCATCACTTGCATTTTGTTCTTCAGTAGAAACAGCTTGAAGTACGCTTCCATTTTTGCTCATACAGATAAGACTAATACTTCATTCGGAAGTATAAATGGTCTACTCTTATTTCTGTGTGCAGTCATAATATCAACAAAACGTTTTCTAAAATGGAGAACGCTTTTTTTGCCGTCTCGCTCTGTGTGAACAGCTCGTGCTGAAATGCAAGGCTCTAAAATCAGGTGCAGTTTAGCTTTGTCGTGTCCGAAACTGAATGCTTATCAAAACTTAAGAACACAAAACAACTTTTTCTGCATCAAAGAAATCCATAAAGTCAGTCTTGTCACATTGGAAATTATGATATAAAAATGTACTATTTGAGGAAATATTGACGAATTAATCTCTTTAACTGTGCAGATGAAGGTGGAGGTAAATATACACTGCTATGTTTTTGTAAAGATCTCCTATGTAAAGGTAGTTTTTTTACAACTATATGAGTGCCTGATGGGTATTCTGTGATTTTTGTGTACTGCAGTTGACCGAAAAGTTGCTTATATTTCATACAGGAATTACAAAACCATGTTAAATACAATCAGGGACATGTGACCAATAAGAAAATGCTATTTGTATCAAAGAAATTTATTAGGTAACCATTCTAACATATACAAATTTGTCTGTGACGGCCTGATATTTTATGGGTGAAATCCGTATAAAAATGTATTTAATTCAATCATAAAAACATGCTGAGATGGCACGATATGCGTTTCTCATAGTTTAACATGTCCTCCATATGACTCAACGTTCAGATTTAATAAGATATTTTTTCCACAAGATTTTTACAAGTGGAAATGTACGTTTCTGGTAGAATGTGTTATTAATTTCTTAATTTTATGTGCAAAATTGTTCACCCACACACAAAACAGGCTTAAATCTCGTTTTCCTCTTTTTCTTGTTGAATGTCTTTCTCATTTCATCCCTGAGGCTTATAAATTAAAAAAAACAAATGCAATTTTAATGCATTATGATTATATGAATTTTATGATTATTCAAAGATATTTAATCTTTTTTTCCCTGTGTATATTGTAGGGTTAATATGTAAATAATTTAATTGAGCTCAAAGGGAATCATTTATGATTTTACAGGGAATTTGAACAGAATCACTGTTTTGCGGCTGATCACTGAGTCGGCAGCGATTCACTGAACGAGCCGTATAACATTAATTCTGCACTGGATATTAAAATCCAAAATATAGTGAAAACACTATTAATAAGCACAGTAACAAGATCGGCAGATTAAGACATTAACTTGTAAGCACAAAACACAAGATACTTCTCTTTTAAATATAAATAAGACTTTATTTATATAAACCTAAGACATAAACTAATCTAACATGAACACACGCATTCACACATTCACACATTGCAGAAAGAGAGAAAGCAGGAGTTTAGAGAATGAGAATGTGAAATCCCAAGTTTACAGCAATATGTGCTATTGCATAGACCTGAACAACCATCAATCACTTAATTAACCCTCGCACTGAGTTTCTCAACGAGGCTAAAATTTATATTAAATGCACCAGTTCAGAATCTGGAGGTTACTTGCGTTGCGTTGCCTTTGTGTTACAGGGATTCACTTCTGTCGTCGTTGTCGTTGCAGGAAAAGGGGTTTCCCGAGTTTCCGATTGGCTGGAAGTTCAGTAGTCTTTGAAGTGATGTCTTGGGCGTTGGCTGAGGATGCGGAGTTGGTCTGGTTGAAGTTTTGAGGCGGTCACAGGCTCGAGTTGAACTCGGAGACAAGGTGTGGCGGCAAAACTTAAACTGAGAACACGAAACTCGCAACGGAAAAGAAACTAAAATAAAAGAAAGAAAGGATATAACGAGACTAGGTGTTTTTTCTTTTCTTCGTGGTGTTAAGTAGCAACTGGCCTGTAGGACAGAGCACGCTCAAAGAGCGCTAAAAGCAGTGCCAAAGCGCGGTGGCAAAAGAAGAAGAGAAGGGAAGATTTGATGGTGTCCTGAGTTTTTAAACTCGGCTTCTGGACACATCCCATCTGGTGTCTTGACCAATTGGATAGGCTTTTATCTTAGCTAGGGTTGTTCCTTCCATCATAAATCAGCATGTTATCAGTCACATGGTCCGAATTTTACACACTCTTGCAAAGTATACTTTTGGACATGATTTCTATAACCAGAATATGATACATTTGACAAAGAATCAGTTGGAAGAAACGTTTCAAGCTAGAAATGTCAAACTCATACATACCAAACACGACTAACCCTTAAAGTCATTCAATAGTTATTAAAAAGACATACATAATAAGATTACCTCAGAAAGCATTGGTAGCCCAACACTTATGAACAATAATAATATTTTTTTTAGTAAAACAAGCAAAATGTAATTTGCTTTTTCATATGCCATAGCTATGCATGAATACACAAATGCAGCCAAAGTGAATACATCTCAATTTTCAGTCAAGTAATGAATTAATGCATATGTTAATGAAACAATTATATTTTATTTACTGACAACAAAATGTAAATAAAAGTAACCATGACCATAAATAAACACAAGTCAACAACACTTGAAACAAAGCTTTATTCAAACATATTGTTCTAACAATCATGTATTTACAGACGGTGAGCCCACATCCTACTGCATCTCAACACAGCTGGTCCAGTTCTGCAGCTTTATTCTGATGAAGCAGCTGACCACCGCGTCCACCTTCACCTGTCTCTGCCGTCCATCACGTCCTTCACTGCTGCAGTCACACTGAATCTGATCATGGATGAGAAAGGGACATCGAGGCTATCATTGTCTGAGAGCACAGAGAGGATGAGGCTCCCTGAACCACACAATCTTGAACAAGAGCAGAAGAACGCGTGCAGGACAATCTGGCTGCTGCTGTGTCTGCTCCAAACATCTGTGTGCTGCTCTCCATGAGAACAACTACCTGTAACACATTTACACAGAGTTAAACACTTCACATCTCATGTTGTCAGCGTTCCATTTCTTGACAAATTTAATTTCATATGTTTACAATTACATGCTAATTTTTTATATAGCTTGAAACAGTGGTGGCCCTGAGAGTATTAAAAAAAACTTATTACTCATTACTTTTGTTCGGGCACCAGACAGGGTTTAAAACCTGTCAATAAATAAACTCCGGATAACTCATTAAAACCACCAAAGTACATAAGAAAGTCTTAAAGGGGAAATGAATCAAACTATACGTACAATACACTGCATATGCAAATTTATTACACAGCGAAAACACGTGTAAAATACAACACAATGGTCCAATACATCCAAGATGCCTTGAGTCAAGTTTACATTTCACTGAATTCTTAATTATTTAGAATTTACAACTCCGTTTCAATTTTCCACATAAAACAAATAAAAATAAAATAAATATATACAGGTGTATAACGGGGTCGTCTGTATGATGTGCATAGCGTGTGTACCAGTGGGTGTTTCTTTAAGACTGCAAGCGAAGCTCAGCTTCCCCTATAATGTAAAAAAAAATAATGGTCAAATATGTACTATTGTGTTAACATTTTATTCACTAAAAATGCGTTAGAACACGTTCATCTCGAAGACGAGTTCGTTCAGAATCAGCTACATATAGCAGGTGACTCGATTTCCTTCTCATATATTCCCGTAGCATCAGTGTATTTCTCTGTTGAAGCCGAGCGTCCATGGACTTCAATGGGGCTGCTTCGAACAGTTTTTTTCAGGGCTTCAAAACTAGACGGTCATTGGATAAATGCTGCAATTATGTCCCGCCCCCGGACAGTCAGTGTCTCTGGGGGTGAATGGAGGAGTGGGCGGGCCTGGACTCCGGGCTTCTGCGTGATGATTGGACGGTCTGTATCTCCTTTTGATTGACAGCGATTTTGTTCTATAAAAAGTCGCTGACGCTGAAGCTATTCGAGCTCAGTCCCATCGCGGCTTTGCACTTGGTTCTTATCAATCATTATATATATTTTTTTATTTATTTATAATGTTATGTTTTAATATACATGCTGCTAATTCGGAAATTTCAAGATATGCCAGCAAAAAATGCTCCTGACACTTAGGCAATACGACATGAGCAAGAGTGCTGTTTTTGTTTCGTTTGTGCTCGAATCCAAATCATAAACACAGTCATTTGATTCACTCCTGAAGGATTCAGCCGTTTTGAAAGAATCGTTTGAATGATTCAGTGATTCAATCACGAACTTCTGCCACCTGCTGGCCGTTTTTAAGTTTCCCGTCTAAAAGTAGGCATATTACATTATTTTCCAACATATTTCTATATTCAGAATTTAGTATTTAAAACATTAATCTCATAACATTATTTATGCAATTATAAATACAGTCTAAATGTACAAATGCCACATCTAAATGTCACTTCATGCAGCTTCTGTGCAGTGCTAAGATGAGTTTTGTTCAGATCATTTCATGGATAACAATAGACAGTCATTCATTCACATTAATTAAGTATTCAGAGAATAATATTGTCTGTTTTCACTTACATCTATTTATTAAATTTTGATTCATTTTGTAGAATTGAATTATAAATTAAGCTGTATCGTAAAACATTTTTATGGTATCATGACAACCCTATTATACCACATTTCCTCCGTCGAGTTTAATATCTTTTTTTTTTTTTAGATTGTTTGTTCATTCATTCATTCGTTCATACAGTAGGCTAGCGTCACTGGAAAAGACGCCTAGTTGGTTCGACAGGGTCACAGAGCATTTTCTTGAAAAGGAACAAAAGGGCAGAATTTACTATAAATAAATGGACAATTTTTATGATGTAGGCCGAAAATGAGCTTCCCCTCTTTGAAAGACCAGCAGCCGCCACTGGTGTGTACTGTGTGTGCGTAAGCGTTTTTTTAGAAAGAGTACATGGTGTGTATGCACTCCCACCTTGTCACATCATCGCAGCAGCGAGACTTCTGGCCCGGGTTTGGCAGAGGTGGTACCGGGTTTAAGACGGCACACAAGACATGGCCCAGATGTCAAATGTAGATATGTGGGCCACATAAGTATTGCCGATCTTGACCCACATTTAAAATCCATTTCAAATATTTTTGACTAAAATCCCAATGTTTTCCTATACAGAAAGGTAATATATTCACATATATGTGAAACACTGTTAAATATATGAAATTATATTCATGCCTCATATGATATTATGTTTTGCATTCACTGTTTTCATATTGTCATTCAATTTACAGTTTGATGTAGGCCTACTAAACAATACATGATGAAGTTTCAGGACATTTTATTTTACTTTTATGTAAATATAGTTGCGCAGGAAAAAATACTTACACATTTACATACCTCTGGTCTCTAGCGACCCTATACACTTTTTAGAAAAAGGGCATTCTTTTATATTTTACTTTTTTCCCCTTGTTATATTGTTTATAATTAATAGATTGAGGAATACTAAGAAAGCTGATGTCTAACTTTAAAAAATGAAGGAGGGAGAGGGTAGAGAATGATGTACCGGATCACTAAAGACCCGAGGTTATGCATTTATGGGATATATATATTGTCACGGGGTGAGGAATCACACAACAAGGATTGCGTAATAGTGGCCCCGAAGGGTGGATTTATTATAAGGGAAGGGTAGTGCAACAAGGGAAAAAAAGTATAAGTGGGTGCTCTGGTGCAGTGAGTGCCGTCTTCCTTGTGATGAGCTGCAGCTATGACCGATCAGCCTGTGTTGAGGACGGACAGGTGTTCCTTGCTTGTTTCCAGGGCGACGCTGATGAAGCTTCGGGACGCTCGTCACAAAATATATATATATTTATTATTAATTAGCATTTATAATTAGAATAATTATTGCTCATAAGTGTTAGGGTGGGCTAGCAATGGATTCTGGGGTAATCTTAATTTTTACGTAGTAATCCTTACATTTTTCGAGTGTAAAATCAACAGTCATCTCCAAAGACGAAATCTTGGAGCAGCTGCACTCCTTTGTGCAGATATTACAAACAGTGCAAACGCTGAGGAAAACTGTACTAGGTAGGGTTGTGGATTTATTGATGCTATGAGGTGTTAGTACTCCTGTCCCTCTTATCTTCTTGTTATTATTATTACTGCAGAACTTATAATTACATACAAGCTCAGGGAAAGATGATAGTATCTTTAACAATGAACAATCATAGTGACAAAAAAACAGAAAACAACTATAATGGGTTTGCGTAGTATGAGATTATATACACAGGAAAAAAACCTTATATATTTCAAAATAATCATAATATTCATGTAATCATAATGTATCAAACAACTGCATTTGTTTTTTTGTTATTTATAAGCCTCGGGATGAGAGTGAAATTCAACTTATTTAAGCCAGTTTTGCATGTGGATGAACTATTTTGCACATAAAATAAAGAAATTAATAACATTCGAGAGATAACGTTTTGGGGTTATCATAATAAAAATAATATTTATGGATTATACTGTGGGTCACATTTGTAGAGTTAATAATATAAAAAACTTAAATCAACCCAAACTTTATTGGTTATCCTACAGTCACAATAAAATGGCAGCTGTTTCTTCAACAAGACCACAAAATGAGCAAATTACATCAACATCAAAATATTTACAGATAGATGAATTAAACCTGTTGCTCATATCTTTTAAGTTGCGCTTGTTATTACATCGTAGGTCACATGATAATGTACACCTGGTGGGTTTTGAAATGAGATTTGGCTGTATAGTACGTACTCTTTTAGCGCTTTTATTAAAATGAAGTACGTTCTCACTGAGTTTGCCATTTCGGACGCAGCCACTATTTTGAACACCACTCTGGAGCGCTATTCGAGGCTTAGCGTATCCCATCATGCATCATGTTTTGGAATAAATAGCGAGACTTTTTGCCGAGATCTCATGGAAACCTTTTCAATGCAAGTTAAATATTGATATAAAAATTAGATATTACGTAGAATTTCGTAGAAAAACAAAGTGTTGCGCATTTTATTGCTGCAAAGATGCGTAGGGTCAAAAATCTTCAAAGACTTCTGCTTTCCAGTCCCAAACATATCTTGAGGAACAAAAAGGCCATTTGGCATTCCTGAAGGCACGTAAGTGCTGATATCGATCAAGGCCTGTAGGCCAACATGTGTAGCCTGTAAGCACGGTACTAAGTGTGTTCTGCGCCGTTGGCTGAAGTTGGACCTCGTTGGATTTTTTTCGGCCGATTCGACATGTGGAATCGGCGTTGGAGCTCGTCGGTCAGTCGGGCCATCTGTTCATTCTGATTGGCTGTTCAGCTGGCGAACCCGTGCACGAGAAATAAGGTGCAGGCGCAGACTGGACGTGCTGCTTGGCCGTCTGTAGGAGAGTGTTTGTTTTGTGCAGACAGTGACAAACTCGATATTTGTGCAGTGTGCTGTGCATGTCAAAAAAAAAAATTATATTCCGATTTCCAATTTTATATTTCAAATTAGTAGGAGTACTATTGAAGTACTCTTTTCCAAAGACATTTTCCAAGAGGAGGACATAAGGACTACAGTTAACTGCAGCTCATACGTTCGAGAGGTTCGTCATCGTCAGAAGAAGGAATCCAAATTCGAAGCGGCCATCTCATACCAGTCCAGTTTTGGGGTGTTAAAAAAAATGGAAGCATCTCCTTCATGTGGACTAATCACTGTCACAAGTTACTCTATAAAGAATTTGGTGTTTGTATTACTGCTGCTTTATATAAGCTTTGTAATTTCATTAAATGGACATTTTGACAAAAATCATCTTCAAATATTCTCTTTCTTTGGCACACTTCTCATTGAATTACTTTACAGTTTGTTCTATAACAACTCGATTAGCAGATGTTTCTGTTTATTTCCTATAACGACACATAGGCATGACAAAAGCAAAGCAGCTCTGATGCAGAATTTTATTTACTCAGATACAAAGATTACCAAAACCTTCAGGAGTTTCATTCAGAAAATGCACACATATGTGAGTTCTACTTGCACATTAGTAAAGAAATCAGAGAGAATTAGTTAAAGGAGCAGTTGACCAAAAAATGAAAAAGAAAATTTGACTACACACTTGCAGCCTTTCACTTCACAAGACATTAATTGATGGACTGGAGTCGTGTGGATTATTGTGATGTTTTCATGATCAGCTGTTTAAGCTCTCATTCTGATGGCACCCATTCACAGCAGAGGATCCATCGATAAGCAAATGACGTAAAGTTATATTTCTTCTAATCTGTTCTGATGAAGAACTCTTTGTCTTGGATCGACTGAGGGTAAGCACTGTTGTAAATATTTGTCCTTTTTGGGTCAACTATTCCTTTAATGCAAGACAATACGACATTCAACATTCTCCATTAAGCTTTTTCATCCTGCTACACACGAAACCCATTTTCCGTTGACACCTGTAGTTATTCCACTTTTCTGAGCCTATAACAGGAAGGAAAAATAAAAAAAAATATATATATAATTATTATTCTACATTCGGCTGGTTATTTGAATTGAGGCTACTAGTGTTCTACAAGACTGTCTAAAAACTGACAAAAATGGTCAGGATATTTCATGAACATTAAAAACACTCACAGTCATAGTTCATCCCAATACAGTTATCTGTCCCAATCTTATGATCGGGTTGTCCAGAGCCCATATCTCTAGGTTCATTTTGGACCCATCACTCCAGAGCCATGATCTCTCCTGTGAACAGAACACCAAAAAGGACACTCAGTTTCCATCACACACCTTCATGGCATTGTTTAATATTTATTAAACAAATAATTTAATAAATATATTTTAGTTTTTTTATTAAGTATAAAAAACACGTTCGCACTAACCACTTGGTTCACAGGTACATAATAAGACCGCATTAATGTTTTCATTTTCCTCCCTCCTTTGTCATCTTCCTCCCTTCCTTCATCAACTCTAACAGCTGACGACTTTGTGCATTGATGGTTTCAACTTTATTAATGAAAAACGCGGCAGTTTTCCACACCACATCTTACCAGCAAACATACACTCGTTCACATCCTTCTCTTCACTCTCTGAGGCAGAAGTCTCCAAACTCATCCTTTCTAATCATCCTGCTACTTGTCTGCTTGATCCTATTCCATTTCCTGTTTCCTATTCTCATCTCCTTGAAGCGATTTCTCCTGCACTCGTACCTGCACTCACTCACATCATTAATGCATCTCTTCACACTGGTGTTTTCCCCTCAGCATTTAGACAGGCTAATTAAGAAACCCACCCTTAAGCCATCTTTTTTTTAGAGAACTACAGACCGGTTTCCCCTCGTCCTTTCATTGCAAAAACACTTGAACGAGCGGTGTTCGACCAAGTCGAACACAGAACAACCTCCTCGACAGCAACCGGTCTGGTTTCAGTAGTGGACATTTAACCGAGACGGCCTTGCTCTCAGTTGTTGAAGCCCTAAGACTGGCAAGGGCGGATTTCAAATCTTCAACACTTATCTTGCTGGATCTGGCCGCTGCTTTTGACACGGTTAACCACCAGATCCTCCTGTCAACCCTGTTGGCAAAGGGCATCTCAGAAACCGCACTCCACCGGTTTGTTCTTGGAGAGGTGAGGTGTCCAAGTCTCAACATCTAACTACTGAGGTGCCTCAGGGCTCAGTTCTTGGACCACTACTCTTCACATGGCATCGCTAGGTTCTGTCATTCAGAAACAAGGCTTATCATATCACTGCTGTGCTGATGACACTCAACTCTACCTCTCATTCCATGCCGATGATCCGACGATAGCTGCTCGCATCTCAGCATGTCTAACAGACATTTCTTGCTGGATGAAGGACCATCACCTTCAAATCAGCTTTCCCAAGACAGAACTGCTCGTTCCATCAAACCCATCGTTTCATCACAATTTCACCATCCAGTTAGGCACATGAACTATAACTCCTTCAAAAACAGCCAGAAACCTTGGAGTTGTGATTGATGACTTTCTCAGACCACATTGCTAAAACTGCCCTGTTCTGCGGATTTTGCTTTATTCAACATCAGGAAGACCTAAATTCATTACTTCAGACTTATGTGCCTCTAGAAGCTTGCGTTCTGCAAGTGAACGTCGCTTTCATCCCAAAGAGGCACAAAATCACTTTCACTGACTATTAAATGAACTGTTCCCTCCTGGTGGAATGACCTGCCCAACTCAATCCGAGCAACTGAATCCTTAACCATCTTCAAGAATCGGCTAAAAACACATCTCTTCCATTTTTATTTGACCCTCTAACTCTAGCGCTCTCTATTCTAATTCTATTCTTTTAAAAAAATACTTGCTTCTTTTAGACTTTCACTCTATTCATTTACTAACACTAGCTTCTCTATTATTTTTGTTTGTTTTCTTTTTATTCATTATATAATTAAAAAAAGACCTTGCTTCGTGTGCTGCATTAGGCTAACTCAGACTTGTCATAGCGCTTGCGTAACGCTGCTCTTTCGCTGATTTTGATTGCTTCCGTTGTCCTCATTTGTAAGTCACTTTGGCTAAAAGCATCTGCTAAATGACTTA
The DNA here is from genome assembly GCA_029620275.1 of Acrossocheilus wenchowensis. Taxonomy (NCBI): domain Eukaryota; kingdom Metazoa; phylum Chordata; class Actinopteri; order Cypriniformes; family Cyprinidae; genus Acrossocheilus; species Acrossocheilus wenchowensis. Next base: position 763,862 of record JAJUBA010000520.1, read on the forward strand.
ATGTAAATGAAAATGTAATGTTTATGCATCTAAAACACGTTTGTGTTTCTCTATAGAAACTGCCCAGTAGAACTAACATGACAAACGTATATACAAAAGAAGAAGAAAAAAGACCATTGACAAAGACACTGAACAAATGTTTTTTTTTTTATAATAATAATAATAATAATAATAAATTGAAACAAACATACTGAAACAGAGCCATAGCCTCCTATCCAGGCCTCAGTTGAAGCTCCAGTTTGAGATTTAATCAGGTTCTGTATGAAGGTGTACTCCGCATTAGTCTGTACAGAGGCGAGGTGCCCGTTGTTGTCCAAACACTGTTTCTAAAGAGAGTAGGACACAAAAACTATTGTTAACAAATTGAAAATGTCAAGTCTTAAAGATGAAGGAATCCATAGGATTAGATGGTATCCCATACCTCTGCATCAATCCAGGAAGTCCCGCAGCTAAAAAAGCGGTAGCATCTACATTCATATGCAGACCACAGGCAGCCACCGGTTGCTGTAAGAAAGTTTTGTTAGTATTATTGCTGCTTCAAACCTTTTGTATTTTCATTAAACTGATAACAGATTGATACTGTACGTACGTGCACACTTTCCGTCTCTCGTTGTGAACAGGTCAATGGTCCCTGTTTGAAAAAGCACAAATAAATAAATTGAACAAAGATACAAATTCAACAAAGTTTAAGTTTTTTTCAAGTTTGTAGGTGTCCAGCTACAGAGACCGAAAAATTTGCATTGCATAGTCCTCACTGTATAAATTAAAAATAGATTAATTCTTGTTAAAAGTAATTCAGTAAAGAGCAGTGAATGATTTTCTCTCATTGGATTTCATGAATTTATATAAGGACATCGCCAGCAGCTCGTAAATTAGGCGCAGTCACTTTAAGAGACAACGCTTCCGCTTCTTTCTCAACCGTTTACGTTCACTTAAGACATAACCGACAGTTTTTTCAAGGGCACTCGCCAAGACGGGTTCACCATAATATTTTCGGAGTGTCTATTAACACTAAGTGCAAATAGCCCGTCTTGTTGGCAAAGGCTATTTACACTAACTCCGCCCACTAACGTGTGATTGAGTTAGTTAACACTGATAAAAGACGCTAATATTAGGTCCAGTGGTGTAGATGTTAAAACGCATGCTTTTTGAGGCAATCGACCCGAGTTCGAGCCCACCTTTTACCAAACTTTTTTTCTCTCTTTTCAAATCTCATATTGCATCAGAAAGGCATTTATTTTAAATAAGAAGGAAGTGTGGGCCTTGTGGGCAGCGCGCCGACATACAGCGCCGTTGCGCTACGGGCGTTCCGTGTTCGAATCCCGACTCGAGGACCTTTTCCGATCCCATCCCAATAAGGTGGCATCCATTTAATAATTTGAATTAAAACTATCATTTACACTCGATACGTTATTATTGCGTACTGTTTTATAATGTACTACAATACTGAGGTGCAGATAATTACCACTATTTGCAATAAGTAGTATAAATAGCAGAAAATGTTGCTATTTACACTTAGCCTAATATTTTCGGTTCAAGGTTCAAGAGCAAGAAGAGGCAAAACTCAGTTCGGTGTTCAAGGACTGAGACGTGGCTCTCTGCGTGTGTGCTGAGCGCACAGAACACAGCGCACGGGTGCTGAATTAAGCTTTTCGCCTCTTTTTGTGTTTCTATGTTTAAACTGGGGAGGAGTTTTCGTTCACTCAGGTGCAGATGAAGAGCTCAGTTTGGGGTTTGCGCGCTGTTCACAGCCATGGGCCCCTATAATCGTCATCACCTTTCACCCCACCAGCGACGACCCTGCTTTTGTCACTACGACTAGACAGAACAAATGTAACGCACTAGAAGACAGCATCAATATCTCACCATTGCTTGTGCCATTAAGAGGTGTTGTCCCTGAAATAATAAAAGAAAAGCATTATATATATTTATATATAAAGAATTTAAATGATCAGATTACAATTTTATGTCTAAACCCAATCTGACAGTCCGTGAGATTTGAGCTAAACTGCATAAACAGAAAACTGGGCAACATACACTTCACAACAATTACCTGAAGCATCCAGAGCAAAGAGCAGAAAGAAAGACAGACAAGCAACAAGCTGTTCACAGCCATGGGCCCCTATAATCATCATCACCTTTCACCCCACCAGCGACGACCCTGCTTTTGTCACTACAACTAGACAGAACAAATGTAACGCACTAAAAGACAGCATCAATATCTCACCATTGCTTGTGCCATTAAGAGGTGTCGCCCCTGAAATAATAAAAGAAAAACACATACAGTCCGTGAGATTTGAGCTAAACTGCATAAACAGAAAACTGGGCAACATACACTTCACAACAATTACCTGAAGCATCCAGAGCAAAGAGCAGAAAGAAAGACAGACAAAGAGACCAGACTGCCATTATTACTGAAATCAACCAGGACTACTGCACACCTGAAAAAACATGAAGACAGAACAGAATAAAACATATATGCAAATATAAGTTTTTATTCATTATTAACCTGTTCTCACTGTCCAATACTGTACAAGATCCCTGTGTGTCACTATGGAGGACTGTAAGTCAGACGTAAACAAATATATTGACCTGGCATCCGCACACTTAAGATCATTAAGATGGTTTCTCAAAAACATCCGCTGATGGGGTTTTTTTTCTTAAAAAAAAAAAATAATACATTTTTAAAAAGCATTATAAATCGATTGTGCATTGTTTAGCTTTTTTTTCTCTTTCATTCTTTTTGCCTGTTTTTATATTGTAATCAGATCTAACATTTCCAAACCAAGTCCAATTAAAAAGCCATAACAAAGCACAAAAAAAATAAAATTTAAAAAAATTACATATACACACACACACACACACACACACACACACACATATAAGCATTCCAAATGATCCACTGTCTCAAGCCATACTTTTATGAAACAGAGGGTGAGGTTTTCAGCCGTTCAAAACATAAAATTTCACTCTATGAAGTTCGTCACGTCCAAGTACTCTGTAGGTCTCTGCAGAACAAATGCTTGTCCAAAATCTGACTCTTCAACACCAGATTATGACTCCCTACTTTTATTTGGTTCATACACCGAGGAGACTGCTGTCTGATTGGTTCCTGTCTCCGAAACCCACCACAAATCCTAATCATACACCTAAACCCACGCAGGAAAAGCAGATTTCCGCACCACACGTTACATCACCTAAAGTCAATACAAACATTTACTTGACTTGGTTATTTGATAACTTTGTGTCAATAATGACATTTAACTTGGTCACTGTCACTATGTTTACAGGCATTATTCACAGCTATAGCAGGAATGGAAAGAGGTTTGTCTGTAATTACACATTGAGACCAGGAGAGAGGTGAAGAACATGCGGATGGCATATTCACGTGGGCCTGCAGGGCCGTTATGCATGTGCCCTTGAGCTCATCAAAACTATTCATTCATTTCTCAAAAGTTGACTTCCGTTAACTAACAGAATGGTAACTCCCTGAAATTCAGGATTCTGTGTATATCTTGAAATTTTTTATGACAAAAACATGACTCCATAATAACTGGACAACATACATACCAATACAAAATAGCGATTGACAAAAACTTACATTTTAATTACACATTTTCAAGATTTATTACTGCATATTTAGAATGCTTACCAAGTCATTATTGCTTGCTCTTTCCCCATAACTCTCCCCACACCATGTGTTAAAACCTGACCTAACTTGGACCTACCAAAGTGTGGGTTGGTCATCTTGGGAGGAAGGTCTGAGTTTGCCTCAAGGAAGAGTATCTAAAATGTGATAATGTGATATGCTACAGTAATTAAGTTGTCTTGAAAAGGCCAAATTATTTATCTGCTATTTAAGATGCTGCTTTTTCATCTGAGACTAGATTTTAAAATGTATCTCCTCCTAGAGCTTTCAAGCTACAACCACCAAACTCGGGCTGGAATTCCCCCCCCCCCCCTAACTGATCGTACTTACGATTTTCGGGTGATCGAAACTATGAAAAGTCCCGTGTACTTTCATTGAGGGAGTCAACACTTTTGTACAATAAGACTTATACCTCCAGTTTCAGTTTCAAGGCTTAACCCTAGTCCCAGATTAAAAATTAAATTTAAGTTAAGTAACTTAATTATTCAAATTGCTAATTAGGCTTAAAATCCCTATAAACCTTAATATAAATTCAACTCGTTATTATTTCAATTTGAGTCAAACATAGAATAGTTCAGCCTTTTAGCTTTAAAACAACTGTAATACTTAAACTTAAAATATCTGACTAACAAAAAGCTTAAAAGTTAAACAATACACTTCAGTTTGGCAAGATGTTCAGGAAAAACCCAACCAGTAAAATCCGTACAGGTTTATGTAAAAATAACACGTTAACCAATGTAGGTAAGAATAAATCACAGAAATGATCTTCTCTGCTGAATAAAGCGACGTCAGATTTCGCTGCTGAGGTAAATTCCTCATAGTAGGTCTTCTTTCAAAAATGATGAAAATGAGATGAATCTTGATTTTATTTCTTGTATCTAGGTGTGAGCGTTTGTGCGCAGGTGACTGCAGATAATGAGCTCAGATACGGGAAAGACTGTACCTCGCTTTCATACAGATTACATAATCAGGAATATTCGTTTTCGATTTGAATTCGTTCATTTAAAAGTAAAATTCAAGCTTTTTAGATTCTATTGATTTCAGTCTTATATGTATCTGAGTATTTAAGGTTCCTCTGTGAATTTTTACTGAAATTATTTATACAAGTAATTGTAATTAAATTACCTAAAAATGAACAGTAATCCCTTACTTTACTTTTTCAGTGGATAAGTAATCTAATTGCTTAGTAACGCATTACACTCAACACTGATCCTGGCTTAGTCTAAGCTCTGTCTGTGAAAGCAAAGCGTAATGATTATCCTAGGACATCATGCTAAAAACCATAGTCATGTAGAGTTAGATGCCCAAGATGGCGGACACGACTACATGTCTGGAGCAGTTGAATATGGCATCTACCTATACCTAAGGTAACATGTTAGCAATGTGTTAAATCATTCTAAAAGACATGCTAACAACACATTAATGATGCTAGGAGCATGCTAGAAATATATTAATCATGCTAACGATGTGTTAAATCATGCTATCAACATCTATCTATCTAACCTTTCAAACTTCAGCATTGGCAACTGCTTCGAACTTTCAGACAAGGCTTTTTCAAACCAACCTTCAAAGTTGGTTTGCAAACTTGACTCATCTAGTTAGGTTTAGCAATGCATCATGCTCAAACATGAGTAATGTAGAATCACTGCATACATGACCCAGTTTATCCTCTTTGGCTCGTCAAAATCTCTGAAGAAACACTGAAAAAGCAAACAGTGTCGAAAAGCAGATTGATACAGCTGTCTCGCACGTTCTGATTTTGAAATTGATGGATGAAAAGTTGAGTCCACCAAAACTAGATGAGCAACCGTGAAAAACGAATCACCGAAACTGAGAATCAAATCTCCACGCTGGAAGATGCTGCTGCCCCGGTCGAAGGTAAGTTGGAGACGCTAGAGAGACGAGTTCGGAAGTTAACAGATCATTTGGAAAACAGAGGGAGAAGGAAGAACATACATATTGTTGGGCTTCCCGAGAATGCAGAACGTGATCGCCCCGTTAAGTTTTTTTGAATCCTGGCTGCCGAACTCTCTGGGTAATCAAATAAAATCCGGCCGCATGAAGATCGAAAGAGCCCATCGCGTTCCAGGCAGAGCTGTGGAGACATCGCCCCCGTATCCAAGGGCAGTTCTGGTGAGATTTCATAACTACGTGGACAAGGAACGGGTCATCACAGCAGTGAGAGAGTTGGGTAACGGCGAGCAGGCACAAAAAGTGAGGGTTACATGTGCGTATACACACATGGAAATTCAGTAAGTCGGGGAAAATAAAAGAATATTGAAGTACTGACAATGAGAAAGATTAAACATGATGGTACAACTGACAAAATCAGCCATGACACCCTTAGATGAATCCTCTTGTCAGGATGGAAGCAATGTCAAGATCAACATTTGTCAGAAAAGGTTCCCAAATTTTATGAAACACTCCAGTCTTATGTACAATACAAGTCGGGTAATCTAGCGACAGATATTCAAGAATACATCCTAACGGAGGGAGCTTTATCTGAGATCCATTGTAAAAGTATACATTTTTTTTGCACTGAAAATGAGAAAATAAAAAAAAAAACCTACAGGAGGAGACATTCCCAGTAAACAAGACGCTGGATCTGGACCCAGTGAAACACCCAAAATTGTATTCAGTTCTTCAGAAACCCCCCACCAGAACCTCTGTATCTTGTTACAGAACCACAAACAATGAGCAAGACTACCTATTTCTGTCTTACATTTGGGACAGAAAGGAGAGCGATCAGCCCTAAATCTATGTGAGCTCTGTGAAGAATCTTGAGCTGGATAGCTCTTACTTTATTACATATACTCAGACTCTTTGCATTTTTCCAAACCATACTCCAATCTTCATCTGATACTTGAATATTAAGTTCCCTTTCCCAAATCGTTTCAAGAAAAGGAGTGGATGTGTCAACATACTCCAATAACACACCACGAAATAAACTTATAGATTTAATTAAGTGCATTTCAAAAAGCTGCTTCTCGGTTTTGCATCAGAAAGAAGTGTTGTGTCCTTTTGAATATAATTTCTTATTTGTAAATGACGGAAAAAAATCCCTCCCATCAAGGTTGTATTTTTGGGAAATCTGACTAAAAGCCTAAAAGAGTATTGCTATGAAAAATATCTTTTAGTTTAGAAAGTCCCATATAAGAGCCCACTGTCGAAAACGTGACACTGACACCTGGGGGAAATCTAGATTATTATATATTGGAGTATAAAGCGATGTTAAGCATGATTTACTGCCAAGCCTTCACAGAATTTACAGTAATGAGTTTTTTACAAGCTACTCTAACAGTCTTCATTCTTTTGATAAAGAGCAATATATTGAAAGAACTCTTTATCCAGCCATTTTATTAGCCCATATAAAAGAATCGAACCATCTGTCTAGGTCTTTAAATGTTTTCTCCAAGAAAAGAACTGGAATCATCTGAATCGGATGTAATAATCTTGGGAGAACAGTCATTTTCAAAAGAGCAATGCGCCCCAGCCAAGAAATAGGGAGAGTATTCCATCTTTCTAGATCAAGTTTAATACGATTAAAAAGAGGAGTCAAATTTGACTTAAACATCTGGTCGAATTTAGGGGTTATATTTAGTCCCAGATAGACAAAGCCCAATGGGGACCACTTAAATAGGAAAGGAAGTGAACCTGAAGGGACAGTTTGTAGGTTACCTCGGGGCATGGCTTCAGATTTATTCAAATTAATCCTATAACCTGAGAAGACACTAAAACCTTTGATGACACCAATAAGATTAGTTATGGATATTTCTGGTTTAGATAAGAAAACAAGGACATCATCAGCATAAAGATTAATCTTATGCTGCCTACTAGCTCTAGTCAAACCATGTACGCCCAAATCTGACCTAATTGCCTCAGCCAAAGGTTCTACTACTAAAGCAAAAAGAAGTGGTGACAATGGACAGCCGTGTCGAGTGCCCCTACTGACCCCAAAAGTGGAAGAACGCAAGCCATTGGTTATTACAGCAGCAAGAAGGCCAGTATACAACCCAGCTAACAAAATATTCACCCAGACCTGTCAGCATCCTGCCTCTTGTAGGTTGTCTCCGTGCCTCTAGAGGTCCCCTGTGTTCTCCTCTGCCTTAGTTCTTCCTCGTGTGGCCTTGTTAGCGTTATCCAGGTCACCTGTGCCTTGTTTCCCCCAGTGTATTTAAGTTGTGTGTTTACACTGTGTTTCCTGCCTCGTCTCGCTAAAGCCTCCCTAGCTACCCCCAAGTAAGGTATCCTGAGTTCCTTTCTTTGGTTGTTATTGTTCTCTGAATTAGTTTTTTCCCATCATGGAGTTTTTATTTTCCCATGTAGTTTTTCCATTGTTTCTGCTGTTGTTAATACCTCAGTCTGAGAAGAACTCCTGTTGAATTATTCTTGCAAAGGCTTTGTTTGTTTTTTTTAATACTGCCTCAAGTGTTTGGTAGTGGTGGGCAAAGCGAGGCTTCGTGAAACACTGAAGCAGTCGAAGCGAATGTGTCAAGGCTTCGAAACATTTCGACACCCGTCTCTACGGTGACACCTAGCGGTCACTTTCAAGTATTGCTCTGAAAGAGCGTCGACAAAGAAACAGTTAAGCGAATTGACGATTTATAGCGTATGCTGTGTTAGTCAATCCACCAAGTGATTTGGGGGGGGAGTGGTTAGTGTGCTCGACTGGAACGCTGTCACCTTGGGTTCGAATCCTGGGTGACGCAGTCATCTTGACAAAATTATAAAAAACAATTAAAATGTGTGTTTTTATTGTTTTGTTCTTGTAATGTGTTGAAACATCAGTCTGACATCTGAATGAACTCTTTGTGAATAAGTAAGTGTTATTTTGGTAATAAAATATACAATAAAGTATATTTATTGTATATAACAAGCCATTTTTTTACATATAAAGATTTTTATTTCAAAATATTAATTGTTCTGCTGTTGATGGACTTAGCCTACTTCTTTTTTTACATATAATTTCTCCAGCCTTTGAAAAAATCCTCTCACAAAAAGCCACGAAGTGAAGATGCGTTAACTCCACTTTTCTACTTTGTGGGAGTCAGGTTGAGACAGATGTGCGATTGTGTGATTTTGTTACCGACCCTGTCAATCAAACGCAGATTCGGCAGGTATGCCAAGTCTCGAAACACTTGTAACACGCCCTGATGCTTTGATCGCCGTAGTCACGTAACACGGGTGTTTCGAAACATCTGTGCTTCGGTATCTCGACACCGTGTTGAAACGTCAGTTTCGCGTCAGCCATCCCTAGTGTTTGATCTCTCAACCACCACACCAGAGACCCGACTTCAAGCCCGGCTTGTATCCTTCTGTTATGTTTGCCTCCGCCTCTTACTAAACGTATAAGAAATCATAAGACCCCTTGAGAAAGCCTTAATCGTTTCCCATAGCAGAGGAAGAAAAAACATGACTGAAGCCCAGCTGAATGTCGCTAGACAGGAGGTCTTTGAGGTCTGCTACAAAATCCTCAAAAAAATGCAGATCTTTTGGCCGGTTGTTTCCACACGTTAGTATTGTAGAGAAAACAACAATGGGATTGAGGTGGATGGCACAGAGAACAGGCCACATGACTTTCCCTGAGCTCTTGAATAACGGTAGGCCGTCAACATTAAAAGACAAATCGATGGTGTCATGGTCTTGCAGCTCTTCAACAGGGTACTTCTCCAGGTGTTCCAGTAGCTTTTGATGGAGGGGGTAATGGAAATATTCCATTCCAGATTTTTGTATGGTTGCTACATGCCTTGGTGTTTTCAGCAATGTACGGGCAGCGGATGGAAGGTCTGTGTGGCCGTGTTGCTGAAGGACCTTTAATAAATGGTCAACAACATTGTGTTTGACTTGGAATTGGGATGCCCAAGTTGCCAAATCTGTTCCCAGTGATGATTTGTCGTCATGGTCAGTCATATCATTTTCATCAAGTTCCATGTCTTCAACAAAGTCATCATCCCAGTCACTTTCTTCCCATGTATACGATGCTCCAGTGGACAGGTGGTCCTCCATAGAACTTAATGCATCATCAGAGTCAGTCTGACACCCTGGGACTTGTTCTGGATCATTTACTTCTGTTGTTCTATGTTTTTAAACACACGTTTGGCAGCTCTCCAGGATCTCAGATATTGTCTTTCTTTCTCTCTCTTTTCCTCACTCATTTTGTAATGTCTAAAATTACAAAATAATACAATCTTGTGTTCCCAATGGTAAATTTGTAAAATTGCTCTACCTGTTAAAGTGTGCTTTACTTACCTCAGTCAGGCAGTTTGATAAAGGCTATGAAAAGATCAGACTGCAAAGGCAAAACAATGCAATGGGGTGGGTGTCACGGGTGAACACAAGCAATTAGAGCAGGGGTGCCCGAACTCGGTCCTGGAGGGCCTGGTCCAGCAGAGTTTAGCTCCAACCCCAATCAGACACACCTGAACCAACTAATCAAGCTCTTACTAGGCATACTAGAAACTCTGCGGCAGGTGTGTTGAGGCAAGTTGGATCTAAGCTCTGCAGGACACTGGCCCTCCAGGACAGAGTCTGGGCGCCCCTGAATTAGAGTGTTAGAATTATCACCATATACTTTCTTTGAATCAGGTTTCAGTGATTAATAAAGGGTAGTAAATCAGTAATGTCAATTTTATTTTTGCAACCATGTTTAAACATATCGGACATTTTAAAAGTATTAATTTTTGGTATTTAAAACTTAGAGATAGTTCATCCAAAAATAAAATTTTATTAAATTCCCGACCCCAAAGAGCACCTTCAGATATATTTTTATTGAACTCTCTGAGCACCCTGGACTTTTTTTGTTTATGAAATTTTATTTGCTCTGCTGAACGCAACGAAAGAAATTTTGAAGAATGCTTGTGACCAAGCAGTTTCCAGTTACCATTCACTTCCATAGTATTTTTTTTCTCCCTACTATGGGAGTCAATGGTGCCCGAAAACTGTTTGGTTACAAGCGTTCTTCAAAATTTATTCTTTTGTGTTCAACAGAACAAAGAAATCTATACAGGTTTGGAACAACTTTGGGGAGAGTAAATGATGACAGAAATTTCGTTTTTGGATGAACTATCCCTTTAAGCAAATACTTTGTCAGAAATAGATATGCTATTTCAATCATCCTTTAAAAATTCTTTAAAAATCTGTCATATTGTATAGCCATTTTATATTTATAGACCGTTGAATTGTGTTTATTTTACTTTTAACCAATTTTAATTATGCTAATACAATAACCCATTTAATCCCATCATTCACAATAGTGACCGAAAAGAAGGTTTTCATTTATAAAGATGTTATAAAAGTTGTTTTAGTGCTTTTCCTGCCAATATGGAAAAAAATAAAGGGTCTCAATTAAATTAGTGCAAATACGTCCTGTTTCCACCATGAGAAGATGATGGCTGCATCAAAGATCCAAAACAAAATGGTAGTAAAGTACACTATATCAGTGTTAATTTCGTCAACGAAGACGATGACGAAAAATATTCGTTAACGAACCTTTTTTCTGTGACTAAGACTAGACGTTGATGAGCTAAAAATAATATCTGATGATAAAAACTATGACGAAATTTATGCCGCGTCTCGTTAACGAGACGAGACGGGACTAAAGTGTTATTTGAGGACTGTCTTGTCTTTCAAAATGTGTGTCCCTGTCATTGGATTACAGTCAGATGAGGGGCGTTGGTATATCTAGTCTCAGTATGGCAGCCGCGGACAGATAGGCTACCAAAACGCGTACTAGCGATCTGAAACAATGGCCTCAGCACCTGAAGGGTTAGCAATGGGGTGACCAGACCATCCCGTTTTTCCCGGGAGTCACAATTCGTTGTTGATTAACTTAAAGTTAGTGAAGGCGGGATCGAGCTGATAGAAGCTCGCTCTCTCTCTCACGCACGCTCCACTTCTTCAGTTCTCATACAGCGCGCGATCAGTTCTCAGTACTCGGTGCTCAAATACACACACAGCAGTTCAAATGTCTATTGTGTACTAGAATAGCTCAAGTAAATACAGTCGGATATGGCTTAAGTGAACGTAAACAGGTGGGTGAAAACTGAATGTGTGTCAGTATTACATGCATCCGTTTTAAATGGACAGCATTCCTATTAAATACCTATCTGTGTCATTAATGTTAACAAACGAAAAATATTAAATAAATGTATACTTGTCATGGTGACAATACTACTGTATCTGAAAAATGAGTTTAATTTGTATATCTACCAAAAAATGAATATTTATTCCAGTTTTTCCAGATTCAATCCTTGATTCAAATTTCTAATAAGCTTAATTGATTTAAAGAGAGACAATTAATGACTACTTTTGTTTGAAGACTACATATAAAATGGCTACCAAAATAAATGTTGTTAACTGCAGTTTGACTAAAAGTAATGACTATAAGTTGACAAAAATGCAATGACTTTTCGTCGAATAAAACTAGACTAAAACTATGAAAGACTCAAATGACTAAAATGTGACTAAGACTATTAAGCATTTTCGTCTCATGATAAAGACTAAGACTAAATCAAAAATGCCTGCCAAAATTAACACTGCACTATATTGACAAATGTGTTGGGAAACCCTCTTCTAATGCACATGTTTGACTACTAATTTCAGTTGGTAATTTCGAGGAGTACAAATCTTAATGTTAAAGCATATAATGCTATTCTAGGGAACTGTGTGCTTTTGAAAGCAACAGTTTGGACAGGACCCTTTTCTATTCCAACATTACAATGGCTATGTTTACATGCAACCAAATAATCCGTTTGTAATCAGATTGACGGCTCAATCGGACTGAAAAGGCTTCATATAAACACCTTAATCGATCTGATTGAGCTCGATCGGAATGAAATTTCAATCGGATTGAAGGGGGTTGTTTATTCCCTTTTCTAATATGTGACCCTGGACGACAAAACCAGTCTTAAGTGTCAGTTTTTCAAAATTGAGATTTATACATCATCTAAAAGCTGAATAAATAAGCTTTCCACTGATGTATGGTTTGTTAGGATCGGACAATATTTGGCTGAGATACAACTATTTGAAAATCTGGAATCTGAGGGTGCAAAAAAATCTAAATATTGAGAAAATCACCTTTAAAGTTGTCCAAATGAAGTTCTTAGCAATGCATATTACTAATTAAAGATGAAGTTTTGATACATTTATGGTATGAAATTTACAAAATATCTTCATGGAACATGATCTTTACTTAATGTCCTAATGATTTTTGGCATAAAATAAAAATGGATAATTTTGACCCATAAGGTGTATTTTTGGCTATTGCTACAAATATACCCCAGCGACTTAAGACTGGTTTTGTGGTCCAGGGTCACATATGATTAAAGGTGCATGTAAACACTCGATCGAATTGAACCCTGAAACTGAAAGGACTGCGCATGTGCAATGACGCAGAAATAGCGTAATGACGTGCGGAACGAGCAGTTCTTCATTTTGGGTAAAGTGTTGTATAAATGCGTGTCCTGTCATTATAAAACTCTTTCACTCAGCAACTGTGAAGTGGAGCAGGACAATGTCCCACCAGTCCTTGTTTCAGATTCAAACCTCCCACCAATCCTTGGATTCTCATCCACAGACGACTGGTTTTGGGCGCGGGGAGGGTCATTTTTACTGTGTGATAAATATGAGCAGCACAGCACAGCAGTTTATTTGTATATTTATCCAGAAGTGGAAAAATATTAATTCTGCTGTTAAAAACAAATAAAGAAGCAGTGTATGAGAGTGGTTATTATGTGCAAACCGCGAGAAACTCTATATTTGTGCAGTGTGCGCATATTAAAAAAAAACTATTCCGATTTGAAGCTTGTGACATATAAACACGCACATCAAGCTGATCGCTATATTTAGTGATCATGTAAACACTACATTCAGATTCATCAATCGGAATGAATTCGGTCCGATTGAACCAAAAATTGTGCATCTAAACATAGCCACTGACTCTGAAATAAGGCGAGGTTCAAAAAGAAATGATTGATTGAGTCAGTGTGGAAGAACTTGACTGGTCTGCAGAAGCAAAGTCCTAATCCAAGCTGAACTCCTCTGGTGTGACTTTAAATGCATACCCTGAGCCAAAAACACATCACCAAACACCAATGACTTGTACATATGGATACAGTCATGTGTTCAGCTGAGATTAGGACTTTGCTTCTGCAGACCAGTCAAGTTCTTCCACACTGACTCAATCAATCATTTCTTTTTGAACCTTGCCTTATACACAGAGACATTGTCATGTTAGAATAGAAAAGGGTCATGTCCAAACTGTTGCTTTAAAATTATAAGCAAACAATTCCCCAGAATATCATATGCGTAAACATTAAGATTTGTACTCATGGAAATTACTAAAGTAGTCAAACCTATTCATTAGAAGGGGGGTGTCCCAATACTTTTGACAATACAGTGTATATTAACATAAAAATATGACAGATTTATGATACACGGGGCACCTTTTTGAGCAATGTGGCTGGGCAATTTTGCCGAGCGATGTTGCTTGGTCACTTTCCTATTGAGAATGGGCAACAAATTTTTATCTGGATAATTTAGATCGGTTGATGGCAACATTGCTCAAAAAGTATTAATATATGTCTAGTATTATTATAGGAATTCACATTTATTCAGTTTTGTTGAGTGTGGTCATAGAATGAGTAAACATGTTGATGGCAACAATAGTGACTGCTGGTAAAAATACAGTGCATTTAGGTATGCATATAAATCTAATTGTAGGTGCTAGTGTAGGTTGCATTTAAAATGTTACAATGATGAAGTTACAGTGAATATTGCACTAAATTAAATGTTAAAATGTTACAATATAGATGATGTAATACTTGTAGCACTAATTTAATGTTATGATATATGTTACGATAAAGTAACACTTTTAATACATTAATAGTTGTAGTTTTTGTCTGTTATCTCAGTATTCCTATCAGTGTGGTATAAGGGTTTTTTATATATGTGGCCCTGGACCACAAAACCAGTCATAAGTGTAAATTTTTTGAAATTGAGATTTATACATCATCTAAAAGCTGAATAAATAAGCTTTCCATTGATGTATGGTTTGTTAGGATCGGACAATATTTGTCCGAGATACAACTATTTGAAAATCTATAATCGGAGGGTGCAAAAAAATCTGAATATTGAGAAAATCGCCTTTAAAGTTGTCCAAATGAAGTTCTTACCAATGCATATTACAAATCAAAAATTAAGTTTTAATATACAGGTGCTGGTCATATAATTAGAATATCATCAAAAAGTTGATTTATTTCACTAATTCCATTCAAAAAGTGAAACTTGTATATTATATTCATTCATTACACACAGACTGATATATTTCTGTCAGGTGTAGTGTCTTCCAAGAAGTGCGAGACAACGAAGGAGATGAAACTTAAATACTTTACTGATAGATATAACACTAACACTAACACTAAGACTTGACGAAGGGGAATACAAAACTGAAGGCTTATAAAAGGAAACAGGAACAAAAGAGCAAACAACATAATCACCCACAGGTGGGAACAATCAAATGATAATAAACTAAATGAGGACAGGAACCAGACCAAATAAGGAAAACAAGGGCTGGGGTAGACAGACATGTGACAGAATCTCCCCCTCCCAGTAGGCGCGTCCCGCGCCGTAATAGTTCCAACCGGGAGGGGGGGTGGGCGCCCTGGATGCCGGAGCAGGACGGGGACCAAGATACCGAGGAGGCATCCAGGGCGGATCAGGGAGCTCCGGCGGCCATGGCGGGTCTGGGGACTCCGGCGGCCATGGCGGGTCTGGGGACTCCGAGGGCCATGGCGGGTCAGGAGGCTCGGATGGCCAAGGCGGGTCAGGGGACTCTGGCGGCCTCGGCGGAGTAGCCATAGTGGCCCTGGCTAACGCCTGGAACATGGCCACTATGGCCAGCAGAATGAAGGGTATATAGCCCCCCCCCCCCCCAAATTTTTTTGATGAAGTTGTGGGACATTAGTCTTAGTTTGGATACTTGGGGGCGCTCTTGCAACGCGGATTCGGATTCTAGGGGGCGCTCTCGCAGCGCGGAGTCTAGGGGGCACTCTTGCAGCGCGGATTCCAGGGGGCACTCTTGCAGCGTGGAGACAGGGAGGTGCCTTCTTGGCGCGGGCACTGGGCGGCGCTCTTGCAGCGCGGGCTCTGGTTTGCGCTCTTGCAGCGCGGATTCTGAGGGGCGCTCTTGCAGCGCGGAGCTGGACGGGACCAGCGGAGGCGAAGGTGGGCTGGACGGGACCAGCGGACTTGCCGTATTCTCTGTCGGCGGGTTGGCCGTCCTCTCCCGCGGCGGGTTGGCCGCTCTCTCTCTCGGCGGGGGGTTGGCCGCTCTCTCTCTCGGCGAGTGCGCCGCTCTCTCCCGCGGCGGGTTGGCCGCTCTCTCTCTCGGCGGCGGGTTGGCCGCTCTCTCTCTCGGCGGCGGGTTGGCCGCTCTCTCTCATGGCGTGGTGGCCGCTTTCTCTCGCGGCGGCGGGTTGGCCGCTCTCTCTCTCTGCGAGTGCGCCGCTCTCTCTTGCGGCGCGGTGGCCGCTTTCTCTCGCGGCGGCCGGGTACCAGAATGGAGGAAGATGGAGGTGTTGAGGAGGACTGGGGGGTATTCGGGATTGGGCAGGCGGTTCGGGCGATTGGTGCGGTATGTGGGGGTTCCGGGCATTTGTTGAGCTGGCGCGATGCGGCGTGCTTCTGCATGGGTTGGACGACTAGACTTCCTAACTTCTCTAACTTCGTGGATCTCGAAGTTAGAGTTGTTAAGAAACAGAACTAGATTAAGGAGTTCTTTCAAGGGAAAATCTGAGGAAGGAAGATCACATCAAATTGTGTCTTCGTCCAACCCCTGCAGAAAGCAAGCACCTAAAATGGCGTCGCGCCAGTTCAGCTGGTAAGCTAGCTCGCAGAATTCCTCCACATACCGCTCCAATCTCCGGCCGGCCTGCCGCAGACTCCACAGCCTGGTTTCTGCCGTCCGCATGTTCGGTGTTGGTCAAGTCTTCTGTCAGGTGTGGTGTTCTTCCAGGAGCACGAGGAAACGAAGGAGATGAAACTTAAATACTTTAATGATAGGTATAACACTAAGACTTGACAAAGGGGAATACAAAACTGAAGGCTTATAAAGGAAACAGGAACAAAAGAGCAAACAACATAATCAAACTCAGGTGGAGACAATCAAATGATAATGAACTAAATGAGGACAGGAACTAGACCAAATAAGGAAAACAAGGGCTGGGGCAGACAGACATGTGACAACAAGAGGTTTGTGCCAGAATGGCGAACGTAAATTTGCGAGGCGCAAACAAAAACTTGGAAAGCGAAAACGAAAACTCAGGCAGCGCATTCAAAACTGCTTTTAGCGAAAGTGAAGCTCAAAGTGAAGTCAACAAAGAATGCAGTTTATTTGTAGACGATGTTACTTTTTTTGCCATTAAGTTGATTGTTTTTATTTTCAGACCGTTTTTCTCATTTATCAATGTATATTTTTGTTCGATTTCGCAAAAGTTTCGTTCGTTTTATTTGGCACAAATCTAATTCCATACATTTCCACACATTAATGTCACACTAAACATAAATGCTGGTGTACAGTGCTGTGAAAAAAAATCTGATTTATTCTATTTTTGTGTATATCCAGCACTAATTATTGTCAGATATATTTTGAACAGTGGACAGTGATTAAAAAGAAAAATAATGATTCAAACAGAATTCACGTCTGCTGTGAAGCAGCTCTAAACAGTAAAAAGTGTCATTGCTCAGTTGAAATCGGTGTTGACTGATCAGTGTTAAAAATCATCAAATATAAAATAATTTCAGTGCATCTAGATGCACTGGTGTCATCATCTAGCTCAGTTCACTCCTCATCCAATAGTGCTGGTGGAGTCAGATCAATAATATTGCTGAATATTATTAGTCCCCAAATAAGCACCAGAAGTCGACAGCGGCAAGGAACCCAAACTCTGTCAGGTGACAGAATGGAGAAAAAAAACCCTTGGGAGAAAGTATGTTTAGTTCAGGGATCAGTTCTCCTCTGGCCATCAACTGAACATGGTGTGATGATTCAGGCTGCATCACAGTTTAGTGTGAAATATACAGGACTGTAGGCCTACAAGTAGCTGGAGTTACGGATCTCATTTAAAGACTAAAATCTAAAATCAGGTTTACATTTGTGGCTAACTAGAATGTGAGTGACCTTTAAAGCATTTCCAGAAATAAAGTCTCACCAACATCTGTTCAGAGCCTTCTCACTTTCTCTCTTCTCCTCTTTCCTAATGCTTCCTTCCCTACACTTTTCAATGATCAATTAGGGGATGATGCTCTCCTAGAAACAAACAAACAAATACACTGTATTCAGTGCAGTTTTGTTTATTCCATTATTATAAATGATGTACTGATGCTATTGAACTGAACTGAGCTGACAATGATAACTCATTTCTACAGAACTGCTTATAACAAATTGCTGAGCCATATAGCATAATTAAATACATACACAGGGTTGTCACTGGTTGGATTGAGATGTTGGTGTTTTATTAGATTAGATTTTAAGATTTTATAATATAATTATAATGTACTTTATTATAGTAGAAGTGTAGTAAAACAGCATTAAAGCAGTTGTTTTGTCTTCCTCTCAGACTTAGTTCTGTGTGTTCTGTGCAGAGACCCGCGAGCGCTACAGATCAGCACTGAAGCGGTGTTTCCTCTCATCTTCTGCTCATCTCAGCGGGTTGAATAAGATATCCGTCAAGTCATTTTACATCTCTCTAAAATTATAACTGAAGATATATGAGGACATTATACTCACCGCTAAACTGGATGAGTCGACTAGTCTCCACCTCGCCTGATGAACTTCTTCCGGAAAGCGTTTCTTCTCTTTTGTCGCACTTGTGAATGGCCTCGGAGTGTAATGTTGTTATGTCTTTGTGCTTTAATTGTGATAGTTCACATATGAACGATGTTGTCAAACCAAAACATATTTCAGTAGACACTACGGAAAAGACCCCGTTACAAGCAATCAGCTGCTCGCGAGACTCGTTGTCAGGATAACGACCGAAGGAAGGTGAAATATTCCATAGGCATTTTCTTATTTTTTTGTACCAAAAATATTTTTGTACGAATATTTAATAGGAAGCCTACATTACAAAAAATAAAATGAAAAATAAATTAAAAAAAAAAAAGACACTTGTCAAGTCTACTGTAACCACAGCACAAATGAATACAGTATAACTGCAGTACAGGCCTTATACATGAAGACTTTAATGGCAATGAAAATAACCTCATTTACATTAAAGTTTAATTATTGAACCTAATCGCAGGAGTGTTTTAAAAAAAAAAAGCTCATAAAATAAATTTAATCAGACAGACTTGATCTGAAATCTTCACCTGCATTTCAATTGTGTATCACTGAACTATAGTTATATTGTATCTGTACTTCATTATACTGCAAATCTACAGCTGTACTTCATTGTACTGCAGTTATTTTTTGTAAGGGATGTGACCAACAATTCCTCAACAAATATAAAATATTCCTCTGACAGAGGTGACACATCTGACGGTCGTGACGAAAACTTGAATTTGTAGTCTTTTTAACTATCGAATAAATCGAGTCAATCAATTACTGTATTAAAACAAACACAACAAACAGTGAGTATGTTACTGTTTTTAAAGCTTTTATTCAAGAGTCGCATTTAAGTATTTTGATATATCATTGGAGCACAAAATCTTATGGTGGTGAACACAAAATCTGACTGTGTTGACAAATTTGGCATTTCTTTCACAAAACAAATGGAGTTCATGTAGTAGCCATTTTGTTTCCTCTGTTGATGCTAGATGCTAATGGACCCTGCTTCAGGAGAATAAAATGATCTAAATATTTCAAATAATTTCCTCAGAAAGTGGAGGATGGTGTTGACATATCATGGTTGTGACCAGGAAATATTAACATTAAGATTTAAAATATTATAAAACTGTAAAACTGACCAGAGCCTGTCTGATACTGATGTACTCTGCAGAGATGAATGTGGCGAGGGGTCCTTTAGAGCGACAGCTGCCCCTGATGTTCCCTGATTTTATTACATTTTTGTTACGGGAGACGTGCGGATCCATATGCAAGCTTTATTGAATCAGAGACGTGGTCAAACAATGGCAGACAGGTGTATAAAGGCAATGCAAAGAGTTAACTGAAACAAGCGTGGGTCGATGATCGGCAAACAGTATCCAAAGGGGCGAGACAGGAGAGGTAGTCCAAAACGTCAGCGATAGTCCAGGCCGGGGGCAAGGCAAGGCAAGGCAAGGCAAGGGGGCTCTGTAGGGCAGCGATAATGCATACAATACTCGGCAGAGAAAGTCCAAGGCTTATAAAGAGTGTCTAATGGGTATCAGCTGTGTATAATAGATCACTAGTTAATATCACTCTGACTGTAACATGTTTGGTCTCTATCAATTCGTCTTCGGATGATCTAAGGGAGAGTGAATATTACATGTTGATACCTATGCAACATATCAGTGTCCTAAGAATCTTTAATAGTTTGTATAATAACTTTCAATCCAACCCCTTTTGCAAATTACCATGCTCTCAGACAAAGGGCCATAAACCCCCCAGTATTTCCAAACTCCCGCTTGGAAATTCAGCCTCTCTCATTGGTCAAGCCCATCCTGAGAGGTGTGACTCTTTGCAGACTTTAAAGAGCCCACGCACAGTTCCCTCGCGCGCACTCCCTTTTACCTTCGGTGCCCTGGAGACACACTTATCACCTTGGAAACCTCGCGGCTCCCCTTCCGGGGGGAGTCCGATCTTCTGGCAGTTTTAAGTTCGGCAACTTTGTCAACTCACTTCGGACTAATCAACCCATGGCTGGGATGACGAAACTTTCACTCCTAAAGGAATCTACCAGGAATTTACGCATTATACACGCACCAGGATACTTTACTCAGCACCCACAAAACTCATGCAAGTAACCGCTTGTTAACCCTCTAAGCGCCAAAGTCGCAAAATTGCGACAAGACATCATACTTCATTAAACAGACTGTAGTTCCTAATATGGTGTAATATCTCATTTGTATTCCCTACCACTAGATGGCAGACAGGTAGTACTTCGATTCTAGACCAAAATTGTTCGAGGAAACAGCAGAGCAAGTGAGCTTTCGTGTCATTGATGCGGAAGCAGTTCAGTTCATAGCGTCTGAGTAAATTGTGAGATTTGTGAGAGAAAATCGCCAAATTTCTAATAAAAACTTGTACCGTGAGGATGTGTTGCAAATGTTATTCGCCTATTCTGACTCTGAAGGGGAATATTTGCCTTTTGGAAATGACGATCGGCTGTCTAATGATCGCGCATCTCCCGGTACATCTTTGCATGCGCAATGGCGCCGCCGTAAAAGGCGAGAGTGTTCACGAATCACCATCAAGTGATCATTTCGAGCCTTTGCCCAACAGGGATGAGAGTGGCAGGGGTGGACGTGGTCTTAGTGTCCATAGGAGAGGCATCGCGTTGCTGATAATCAGCCAGATTGCGTCTTTTTTTCTGATCGCGCGTGCTCAAACGGCCGCCGGCAGGCAGCACAGGTGCAGTCATTGTGGGGTAGGTCTGTGCGCTGTGCCATGCAATGAGAGGTACCATACTCTCAAGAACTATAAACCTCTTGGCGCTCTCAGCCAACCTACCCTGTTGATTGTAATCATTAATAAGGGAGTGATCCAATATGTCCCTGGCTGGTACCCAACTTCTCTCCTCTGGGCCGTAACCTTCCCAGTCCACCAAGTACTTGAATCCGCGTCCCCTCCGTCTCGAGTCCAGGATACGGTTTACCGAATAAGTAGGTTCCCCGTCTACGAGACGCGGCGGTGGAGGAACCGGGGTGGGCGGATTAAGGCGAGAATGAAAAACGGGTTTGATTTTGGATACATGGAACACGGGATGAATTCTCCTGTACGCAGGAGGGAGTTGGAGGCGGACTGTCACTGGACTAATGTTTTTAGTGACAGGAAACGGGCCAATAAATTTGGGAGCTAACTTATTACAAACGGATCGGAGAGGAATGTTCTTAGTAGAAAGCCACACCTTTTGACCCACGACATATACGGGAGGCTTCGACCGGTGGCGATCAGCCTTAGCCTTGGTGCGCGCCCCCACCCGGAGGAGAGTCTCTCAGGCTCTCGTCCAGGTTAGGTGACACCTCTGGACGAAGGCGTGGGCAGAGGGGACCGTGACTTCAGATTCCATACTGGGAAAAAGAGGTGGCTGGTAACAGTAATGAAATCTAGCGCTATGTGGGACCAGGGTCTCGAAGGAACCGACAGCGGCTGAAGTAACCCCTCTGGCGGTCGATTGGAAGTTTTACCTCGAGCACAGACTGAACAGGCCAAAACAAACTCTCGGATATCGCGAGCCATGGTGCGCCACCAGAATCGTTGTTTAACCAAAAAGATAGTGCGACCAATTCCTGGATGGCAAGCCACGTTGGAGCAATGACCCCACCGAATGACGTCTGACCGTAACCTCTCCGGCACAAACGATCCACTCGCTGGGCATTCAGGCGGAGGCGTTACCCCTTCTAAGGCCGTGCGGACCTTCGATTCGATCTCCCAAGTGACTGCAGAGACAATCATTCTCTCAGGTACGATGCACTCGGGAGACACCGGGCGGTCTGATCGATCAAAAATGCGCGACAGCGCGTCGGGTTTAATGTTCTTAGAACCCGGCCGATAGGAAATGGAAAAATCAAAACGTCCGAAAAATAGTGCCCAACGAGCCTGCCTGGAGTTAAGACGTTTAGCGGACTGAATATATTCAAGGTTCTTATGGTCGGTCCAGACAATTAAAGGAACCCCCGAACCTTCTAACCAGTGACGCCATTCCTCCAACGCTACCTTGACGGCCAGCAACTCTCTGTTACCAATGTCGTAATTCTGTTCGGCAGAGGATAAACGATTAGAAAGAAACGCGCAGGGGTGCATCTTGTCGTCCGAGACGGCACGCTGGGATAACACCGCACCTACCCCCACCTCTGACGCGTCGACCTCCACCACGAACTGACGTGTGGGATCAGGGGCTTGGAGAATGGGAGCCGAAACGAAGCGGCCTTTCAGTTTGGTGAATGCAGCCTCGGCTGCACTCGACCACCTGAACGTCATCTTGGTGGAGGTCAAGGCAGTCAGAGGAGCGGCTAGTTGGCTGAAATTGCGAATGAAATGCCGGTAAAAATTAGCAAACCCAAGAAACCTCTGCAGGGCCTTGCGGGAATCAGGGGTTGGCCAATCTACCACAGCCTTAACCTTGTCAGGATCCATGCGAACCCCCTCCGGCGACACGATGAACCCCAGAAAAGGAACCGACTGTGCGTGAAACGCGCACTTCTCCGCCTTGACAAAAAGCCCATTCTCTAGCAGTCTCTGGAGTACTCGTCTGACGTGTTGAACATGCTCCTGGAGAGAAGAAGAAAAAATCAATATGTCGTCCAGGTAGACATATATAAACTGATCGACCATATCTCTCAACACGTCATTGACGAGTGCTTGGAAAACCGCGGGGGAGTTGGATAGCCCAAACGGCATGACCAGGTACTCAAAGTGCCCCCTGGGGGTATTAAATGCGGTCTTCCACTCATCCCCCCCTCTAATGCGGACCAAATGGTAAGCATTGCGTAAATCCAATTTGGTAAAAACGGAGGCTCCCTGCAACCGTTCGAAGGCTGAAGACATCAACGGTAAAGGATAGGTATTCTTAACCGTGATGCTGTTCAACCCTCGATAATCAATGCACGGTCGCAAGGAACCATCCTTCTTGGCGACAAAAAAAAACCCCGCCCCCGCTGGAGAAGAAGAAGGGCGAATGATCCCCGCTGCTAGAGAATCAGAAATATATTTCTCCATGGCCTCCCTTTCCGGGGCGGAAAGCGAATATAACCTGCCCTTAGGCGGAGAAGTACCTGGGATTAACTCTATGGCACAGTCGTAGGGACGGTGTGGAGGAAGAGAAGCAGCCCTGGACTTACTAAACACCTCCTTCAGGTCGTGGTACTCCCTGGGCACGTTAGACAGGTTCGCCACCTCATCCTGCAACGAAACACAAGAGACAGGGGAACACGCAGACACAAGACACGAGGCATAACATCCTTCACTCCACGCCGTTACACAGTTCTGTTTCCAATTGACCGTAGGGCCATGTTGGGTGAGCCAAGGATGACCCAACACTATAGGGGCCAAAGGAGAGTCAGTGATATAAAACTTGATACGTTCGGAGTGATTGCCTGAGGTGACCAGAGTCAGTGTGGGCGTGGAGAAAGTGATGCTGGGCAGCGCTAATCCACAAAGTGCCCTGACAGAAATCTGTCGACTCAGAGGAACTCTGGGGATGTGAAGGTGTTCGGCTAGAGCCGTGTCCATGAAATTACCTTCAGATCTCGAGTCGATGAGGGCGCTGCACTCGTAGTCTCTGGCTGCCCATTGCAATCTCACCGGGAGGAGAGTGCTCGCTGAGGGTTTGTCCAACGAAGCTCCACCCGACAGTAACCTCAGTTCTGCTGTCGGGCTCGATCTTTTACTGGACAGTCCATCAGAACATGTCCTGCGGCACCGCAGTAAAGGCACAACCCCTGTCTTCTGCGACGATCTCTCTCCTCCCGGGAAAGCCGAGCTCTGCCAATCTGCATGGGCTCGATGTTCGTAGAATGGCTGATCTCATTCCTGGTCTCCAAAAGCTCAGGAAAACTCGCAAACGGCTGACCGTGGGCACGTCGATTCAGCTGGTGTAAACGTGAATCCACCCGTAGCGTTAACACTACGAGATCCTCGAATCCCTCTGGTAACTCCAGCAGACCAATCTCCTTTTGAATGCGATCAGCCAGCCCATGCAGAAAGATGTCCCGCTGCGCCTCCTCGTTCCACCCACACTCCGCCGCCAGGGTTCGGAACTCGATGGAATAATCAGAAACCGACCGCTCACCCTGGCGGAGATCGGTGAGTCTTCTGGCCACCTCGCGCCCAGTCACGGCGCGATCGAACACTGCCCTCATCTCGGTAGACAGGCGGTGGAACGAGGAGCAGCACGGATGTCGGTTCTCCCACACCGCCGTACCCCATAGTGCCGCTCTACCAGTCAGGAGTGTTAGAACAAATGCCACCTTCGATGTCTCCGTGGAAAACGTAAATGGTTGGAGGGAAAAGAACATCGAACACTTGGTCAAGAATGCTCTGCACATGTTGGGTTCCCCATCATACCTCTCAGGAGTGGGTAAACGTGGTTCAAGCTGTGTAGAGTCAGGTGCTGGTCTCAGGGATATCGGCGGCGTGGGTGGCGCAGCGGGTAGTCTCAGCTGTTGTAATTGCGTGGAGAGCTCGGACACCTGCGCTACCAGCTCTTGACCGCCCGTCCAGTCTCCTGATCTGATCTCCTGAACGTCCATACGAGAAGTAGTGTTACCCAGGAAGTGTTGAAGATCGGTTGCTTCCGCTGAATCCTGCATGGTCAGTTCCTATGTCACGGCGAATGAGACAAAGGATTCAGGTGCGGTAAATAACAGTTTATTGACTGAAGTCAAAGATAAGTAAATAGTTCACAAGAGGTTTCGCTGGTGGGTAGCGCAGGGACCTCAATGGGCAGCCAAGCCGGACGAAGATCATCGGCCGGAGAAACGAGAGTGGAACTGGTCAAAACAGCGTGCGGATCCAGGAACACGCGTCAGCCGAACCCAGGGACAAAACACAGAGGAACTGACGAAGACAAGACAGGTTAGCGTGCCATATATAGCCAGAAAGATACGAGCCGCACCTGACTCCAATCAGCTCGTATCTAAGACACACCCACCACTTAAACACACACACACCACAAGCAAGAATGAGATACCGAATCCATGAAACGTGACAAAGGGAGTATGGCCGGACGCTAGTTGGTCATTTGCTCATTTTACGAGCTGATGAAGTTAGATTAGTTTCTTAAGTTAAACGTGTGTGCGTTCTTTTCAACCAGGTTCTACACTGACTTGATATTTAATCCACCAACCTGTTCGCTGACTGCAACCACCACATCTTCCACAGATATTGAGTCATCAGGTGTGCATTTCAAACCGTGCCTAAGAGTCAAGCGTGAGAAATCTCCGCTTGACCCCATTTTCCCTATCTAAGTTTGCTGACCTCAGTCAGCGCTCAAAAAGTTTTATGAAACAATTTTAATCCTTTAACGAAATCTACAAAAAAAGAAAACGAAAAAAATAGATTAAAAAAGTAAGACAAACTCTCAAAAGCGTTCTCCTGAACTCTAATTACTCCCACTAGCCATACTCCCGAACACTCCGCACATGTGCACAGAGAGAGAGAGAGGGAGAGAGAGTCCTGACACAGGATCCCCGATCACGGTTTTTCATCGCACATGAAATTGAGGTATTATTGTTGATTTATTTGTGCTCAGGAGAGTGAAGGAGCCCATTTTCAGTTTCTCTGGCCATCACGAACATGAGCTACGATCCAGGCCTGCAACGCGGTGGGTGTTAATTACTGGTTTGTGTGTGTGTGTGTGTGTGTGTGTGTGTGTGTGGGCCCACAAGTGTTTAACATTGGTTCATATTGTGTTATTCAGTGCGCTTAAAACACTGTGAATATTCAAAGGGATATTCCGATACCCAAAGTCAGTCATTTTATTAATTTCGTTCCAATTGAGTTAATTTGTTCAATCTGTCATCTTGATATTTATTATTTCAAAAGAAGTTTGTTTTGACAATTTAAATATGTTTGAGTATAGATCTAAATTTTAAATAACTTTCTAAAGAGAAATACTTCATTTTGTGAAGTCATTGCTGTAGGCATTTAGTTTATTGATCCTGGTATAAAATTATAATAATACACAGGGGGCGCTAGATACACATAAGCTTTTTAAAATTACTGGGAATATATACTCGACGAGTAATTAATGACAGAATTTCCATTTTTGGGTGAACTATCCCTTTAACTCTTTCTTTTAGACGAGGAAGACGCAGAAATGAGGAATCTCATATCTCATATGTAAGCAAATAAAAAATAATGCGATCATCAACAATAAACAGCATATAAATGAAAGCTGCCTAATGTTACAGAGTGAAATGTGGATCCAGAAAGTGTTAAAGGCCTGTGCAGGCTTTGGGATACTGATGGAAGACATCTACTGCAGCTTTGCTTTAATCATCATACTAAATATCATCCAGATGTAGTCTTTGTTAAAAATTAGATTTTCTCCACTTTTTGCTCAAAATTTTGCTTTTTTTTTATTAAAGTGTTTATGAAAAAAATTATTCTTGAAGCTAGAATTAAACAGATGTTTTGTTTGTTTGTTGAAAAAGTAGAGGATCTGCTCTTTGTTTTTATGTATTACATGTTCAGATATTCATACAACAAAATATTCTGAGGGCCTGAAATTTGAGTGAAAATCCTCAGAAAGAGTTAAAGAGTTAAGTGCCTGAGAGGAGATGTCTTGTATATCTTTTAATTGTAGTTATTTGATTTTGTTATGTTTTTAACTGTTTTATTGTTGTATTGTTGTATTATTATGTGCTTTATAAATAGACTTTAACCTAAAAATGCTATTTCACATACAGTTCACCATCAACAGTTATTAGTCAAATAAGTCGAGGCAGAAACAGACACCGGAGAACAGTGAGCTCTTTAATATACAAAAACAATACAGTCATCTATACGACACACTTCTACAAAAACACACAACAGTATTACAGCGACCTGCTTATCAAACTCTTCAGACCGCCGTGTCATTTTCTAGTGCTGCTTAATATTTATACTTTTATAAAGTTCACTCAGTACACCTCTAATATACTTTACTTTAATCATGCACTTAGCATCAGGAGAGCTGATATTAGAGACCTGAGACAGGTGTTTTAGGGATAGTTTACCCCCAAAATATGTTTTGATCATTGACATAAATGACATTTTCATTTTGAGTGAACTATCACTTTAATATTGCAATTATTTCACTAAAATGAGCACCAGAAATGTACATGCATAGTGAAAATCAGCTAACAAGCATAAATATCATAAAATTAAATGAGACTTTATATAAACTTTCATTAATAAATCATTAACAAACATTATGTAATGCTTAACGGATCATTAGCTCATATATATTCACATATCTATAAATGTGAAATAATGTGCTTGATAATGTTTACTAATAAATGTATTAAACGTGACCTAATAAGTAACATTTCATGTAAATTAAAAGGGTTACAAATGTCATTTAACTTCTAGTTCATATGATCATGCACATCTTGATAATCTTCAAATGATTTGAACAGATGTTATACAACGATTAAAAGCTTTTAAAGCACAGCACTTCAGCTGCCGTTGAGGTGTGATACGGGTGTAAGGTCAGGGACAGGTTTGGTGTTATGGGTAGTTTAAGGTCAGTTAAGGGGTCATTGATTACTAGAAGAGAACACGATTCAATCTGTTATTACATTGTTATATCATGTTATATTACATTGTTTTGATAAATGATAAATGAAGTATATTCTTTAGAAATTGTTGTTGTTTCCCCCTCCTGTTGATGAATGACTCCAGGAATAATCTGTTTAATGATACACAATAGTATAGTAATATAAGTGTTGAGGCAATTAAAACATGTTTTGCACCCAAATTACAATGTGTGACATGTCTTTACCAAGCATTCAGCTAAACTTAACTAAACACACTTTACACAAATATTGTTAAAGTAGCTAAAAGTCCAGTGCCAATAAAGATACTAAAAAATTAATAAAGGTTTATAAACATTTACAAATAATGAATAGTCTCAACTAGATTGTGTAACGCAAAAACATGAACAAATGATTCATAAATGATTTGTGAAGATGTGAAAATAGGGTGAATTCCCGTCATTTGGGACACTTTGCCATCAAAATGACTGCTAATAAAGGTAATAATGATTAATAAATGTTTATAAACATTTACAATTGATGAATAGTTATCACTTTAGATTGGATACTGCTAAAACATTAACAAATAATTAATAAATGTCTATAAATAGTAGAAATCTACACAACAAACAAAGACCAAATATATGACCTTTACAGACTGTGATTATGAGTTAATTAATATATTAACATGAATAATTTGTTCTTAAAATGACTAATTAAGATATACTTTCACAACATTTGTAAATGTAAAAATGAGCATTATCTAATATCTGAACTGAAGTTTAAAGACATTTGTAAAAGTATTCAAAAGTTCAAAAGTACATTAACAAATAAACTTGTAATCATTGTGTGATTTCTGTTAAAATCATTTGTAGGTTTTTAAAAGCATTGAAAGTTTAATGACATTCGTAAGCATTTCAAATTACATTAAATAATTGTCTGTTAATCACTTGGTAATGTTTAATAAGTTCATTAGTTAACATTAACAAACACATTATCTCATATTTCTAGAATATATATTAAGCAGTGATTAGTTAAACATTATATAATGTTCGTTAATAATTTATTAAAGTTATTATAAAGTGTTACCATTAATTGTGCTTGCGATGTAAAAATTGACACTGACTTCAATTAAATACAGCTCAGTGTTTTTCAGCTCTATATTCAGCAGCAGGTTAAACTGAGCTGCAGGTGTTCAGTGAATGAGATGCAGGCTCTTGAGCTGAAATACAGCACACTACAGTACAGCAGCTGTTCTGTGGATTCACTACAGAGTGTTCGTCCTGGTTGTGATTCGATCTCTGACGTCTACAACAGCAACAAACAGACTTCATCTTATTGCGAACATCAGGCCTTATCAACAGGTACAGCACACAGTCAGCAAGTGGATTCACAAACACGAGCAATTGTGCATAGGAGTAAAATTTCATAACAACAAAACTGTAATAGTGTTGAAAATATGAAGTAAATAACATAATCACAAAAGGCAGAATGATAAATGTGTAAGTCAACAGCACCAGAAACAAACTGCCCAAAATTAATTTGCGCTGAAGAGCAGTCAGAGATATTGAGCGAGAAAGACCTCGACAAGTGCCAGCAAAACAGAGAATGATGATGGGGTAAGGAATTAAACACGCTATACATATGTGTAGACGTTTAAAATAAAAATGAGGAGGGTCTATTTCTGCAAAGATCAGAGGCACAAACCAGACGATCACAGAAATAAAACAGGAGAGTTTGAGTGACTGGTGAGATCTGTACCAGATAGGATGAGAAACCAGAAGATATCGTTCAGAAGCAACACATGCCATAAAATACAGACCCACAATCATAGAATAGATATATTCAGTACTCGGATGATACAGTGATGAGTTTGCTGCTGCAATTAATATACAAATGACCTGTATGAGATCTGAAAGTATCAAATTACTAACAAAAACTGAAGCAGCAGGCCGAGATTTGATGATGAAACACAAGCCGATCAGAGTTAAGATCATGACTGGAATCTCAACGACTGAAAGGACACGGATAAATACACGTTCTACATAATAATATTTCCTTATAAACTCCATAAACTCCCAATAAAGTAAATCATCATCTGATGCAGTTGAGTTATTGATGCTGATGTTATGTTGTGCCATTGTTTCACAAATTCCTGAGAGGAAGCACTAAACAACAAACCAGTTATTAGTTTCAATATGCAAGAAATGCTTCAATTTCTCAATGTAAAATTGTATTATTTGTAAAAACAGATGGTCTGACATGTTTCTTCTGTCTAAATGTTGCCATTCAAATGTGGCGTGTGATGTTACAGGGATAGTTCACCCAGAAATGAATACTGTGTCATCTTTTACATCTTCTGAACACAGATGAAGATATTTTAACGAATACTGAGAGATTTCTGTTCCTCCGCTGACAGTCAACCCAACAGCCAGCTTGATGCTTCAAAAAAACTTCATTAAACTAATTCATATGAATTGAGAGGTTTAGTCCAAATTATCTGAAGAGATTTGATCACTTTATCTGATGGACAGTTTTACCCCTCTACCGCATACACTTTGTGTTCATTTCCTTGCCACTGTGTCTTTAAGAGAACATTCTTGTTTTTTTTTTTGTTGGAAAGAGAAGACCTTTGTTTAGCCAATGATGTGCTTTGGTTGAGTCATGTGACATGCAGTTTTTTCTGTGGAGCGATTTCTGATAGACTGCCGTCTCTTGTCAGTAGTTGCTGAAAGCAAACTAAAACGTCAGTAAAAAACAAGGACCAGCCCGTGTCACATGCACCAAATAATCAGAAACATCACCTCAGATGTAATGACATATTCACTACTCAAAAAGTTTTTATGAAATTAGTTTTTGGTAAATCAATCAAATGTATGTGTTGCCAAGCGGCAACTCTGTGCAATAGTGGAATGATATTATTGCAATAGTTTAGCTGGCTAGCAAGGTCAGCTGCAATCTGTTAAGCTGTAACAATAACATCATTAATGCTAGTGATATAATGTTGATTAGTTGTATGGTAATGGCATGTGTATACTGGATAAAATTTAAATGGCAATTTTACTTTTGATTAGATATGAATACAGGTAACATTACATCAGTGAGCCACTGGCCTACCATGGTGTCTCAAAAAGGTAGATGCAAGTATCCTGGCCGTAAGGATGTTGTTAGGATGAAATGCACCAAATGTGAGGTGTACCTGTGTCTCACCTCTGAAAAAAAAGCTGTTTTGAGAAGTTTCATACATAAAATTTCAAGGATTTTTTTTTTTGGGGGGGGGGGGCTGCTCAGCTTCAAGTTCATAGTCTTCCTCTCATAAGATTGCGTAATGTTGAATTTTCAGTGTTTTATGATACATGGTATACAGTATTAGATTTGTTTTAAATGTATAAATTTGAAATTTAAATAATATTCATGAAAAATGTAATGATAAAGCATTCAGCTAAAATGAATGGAATAAATAAAAGCAGAAGTTGTTGGAAAGTATGTATAAGGTTATGAGTACTGTGTTAAAGCTTATAAGAACACCAGTTGAATCACCACAGACATTTCTGAGGAAAAATATTAACTGTAAGTAAACTTACACTTATTCTAAGTTAGAGCCACTGTTGTATATTGTTGCCGTATGGCAACAAATCATAAAGTACCTTAAAATAATATTTTTTCCCCATATTTTTTTTTTTTTTTTTTTTTTACAGCACTTCAAGTTAAGCCTTTCCAAGAAAAGAAAAAGAGTCAAATATTTTTTTTTATAGGTCTATCATAATGCGTGCGGTAGAGGGTTAATTTAGGCTTTTATTCACATATTTACGCTGGTCAGCAAACATAAACAGAACTGCATTGGTTCTTCCGGATCTCAAACGTGCTGCGAAACACAAGAATGATCCTCAATGATTCTCCAATGACAAGCAACTGTGCTTGAGCTTCTGTTTGCTGTGTCTACTGTGTGCTGATTCATGTTTATCTGTGAATAAAAGCCTTAATTAGATCTGTTCAGCATATAAATTGATCGAGTCTCTTCAGAAGATGCAGACTGAAGCGCTCAATTCATCTGGGTTTCTTTATGAACTCTGTGTTGACTGTCAGCGGAGGGACAGAAATCTCTCAGATTTCATTAAATATATCTTCAGTTGTGTTCAGGGTTAACTTTAAAAATAAACACTGAAATCTCTGTTCATAAAATCTTTTATTTAAACAATATCATAAGAATGTTGTTCTGAATATTCAGTACTTCAGCACAACTGCTAGTGTGATAGTGCTTTAATAAAATACTTCAATAAACAAGCAATAAATACTGAACAACTTACATTTATGACAGAACTTGTCCAGTTGGTTTGTTTCTTTTTCCTCAGAGAAGTCAAAGGAGAACGTTCAGCATCATATTTTCCATCAACTCCACACCGTAAAAACACATCCAAACACTGTTGATCTGATGGAGAACATCGTTCAGATACAAACAAAAGTGAGTAAACTTTTAGTCCATATAGCGTTATATTTTCTATCAACTCCACACTAAGAGAAGCACAAATGCTCAGACTTTCCTAATTATTTTGCTGCTTTGTGAACTCAGCTGTTTTCTTTAGGAAACAAATCTGTGACGTTATTCCACTCAGTGCTGATAGTAAAACTGAAATAGCACATGCTTTTAATGAAAGGAAACTAGTTTGATTAACTACACAATCAGTGACACCAGAGGCTGAAAGACACATATTCAGTCAACAATATATGAACTACATGAGATAACATGATCTGCAATCATAACAACAATTACAAGAGCTGATCACCTCATTATTGAACACAACCCCTAAAATGAAAAGTGGCTCTGACAAGGACCTGAAAGAAGACTCCCAAAACTACATTAAATAATATATACAAGACAATATGACACAACACATGACCTTACCTGGATTAGACTGTGTCTTGAAGATGTTCATCAGTAGATGATGGTGTCTCTGAGCTGATGGTCGTTCTTTTATAGTCTGAATTCACTCCGGAAACAGCGGAGAATGGAGAGTGATTCTGTCAGATAATGAGCAAATGAACAAAGATGCATTAAACATAATGAATGCTTAATGCACATGCAACCACAACTTTAAAATGTAAAACCATTACATGACATCAAAAATTTAACCATAGGATCTGTGTACAACTTGAGGGCTGCAGAAGTCTCCAGATCGTCATTATAGAAAAATGAGATTCTAGTTATCAAGGAGCAGAGAATAGAGACCTGAGATCGGATCTGCAGCCTGCATCTAAGGTCACTATATATTGAAAGGTTTTCAGCTGACTTGGAGAGGTCAAGCAGCCTGGAAATAAAAGTACTGCTCTGGGAATTATAGGTATCACAAAATTAAGATGGCCTAGCAAAGAGAGCAAATCTCTTCTGGAAAGACTTTTGGCTGACTTCTGAGCATTTCTCATGACGTCTCTAATGCGATTTAATTTCTCAAAGAGCAGTGAGGCTTGCATAAGGTTGGAATCTAGGGTGCTGCCTAAGAGTTCAAGGACTTTAACGGGCCTAACGTTTTCTCCTCAGAAAGAGGAACACCCAAATCATCGAAGGTGTGCTTCAGTGCCGAGATGCAGCGGTCCGGCTTTGCATTTGTATGATCCACTAGCAGAAAACCGTTGAGAAGATGAAGCACGTGCGGCAATTTGCAGTTATAAAGAAGAATCCAACACAGTGCCTCTGAGAGCGTATCGAATATTTTTGGACTGCTGTGACAGCCAAAGGTGAGCCTAACTGAAAAATACAAGTTATTCCTCCATTTAACACCAAATAAATGCTAATGTGATGGATGTAAAGGCATAATTTTAAAGGCGTTTGAGATGTCTGCCTTTGCGAGCCATGCGCCCCTTCCTGCTTGTTTAATAAATTTAATTGCGTCGTTGACGGTGGCATAAAACAGAGAAAAAGGAGCGAAAGGAATGAGACTATTGATACTTTGAGCTGTATCATTATGAGGGGCAGAGAGGTCAATGATAAAACGCTTTTCCCTCGAATATTTATGAGTAGCGATTCCTATAGAATTAATTCAATAATTTGGAAAGGGAGATTCATCAAATGGCCCAATCATGAATGCTTTCTTAACCTCCTTTTCTAACAAAGAATTGACGATTTCAGGCTCCTTTGAGGCACAAAGCAAGTTTTTACAAACAAAAGAACAATTAGGCAACCAGGACAACCCTGCAAGAAAACCTGGGCCTGTTATTAAATAACTGACAAAGCAGTAGGTTTTCTCTGTAGCATTTGGACCAATCAGACACAATTTTTCATTTGATTTAACAAATTAAGTTAGTTATTAGATTAACAAATAATCACAGACCCCTCATCCAATACACATCCTTGGGTGCCCCTATGTCTGTGGACGCCTCCAGACCACCCCGGTGCCATGGCAACCCATCAGATAACACTAGTTTTATTGCTCAAAGAAATGCAAATGGTCGAGCAACACTCACTTCATATCCACTTTAGGAAAAAGACATTATGCCATAAAATGGACTCTTCTCTAATTAATTCATAGAAAAACCTTTCTTTGAATGAGCACACATGTCATTAATCATTGTGTATATTATTACAATTTTTGAAAATTTTATACTGTTTTATGCATGCTTATAATAGATCACTAGTTAATATCACTCTGACTGTAACATGTTTGGTCTCTATCAGTTCGTCTTCGGATGATCTAAGTTAGAGTGAATATTACATGTTGATACCTATGCAACATATCAGTGTCCTAAGAATCTTTAATAGTTTGTATAATAACTTTCAATCCAACCCCTTTTGCAAAATACCATGCCCTCAGACAAAGGGTCATAAACCCCCCAGTATTTCCAAACTCCCGCTTGGAAATTCAGCCTTTCTCATTGGTCAAGCCCATCCTGAGAGGTGTGACTCTTCGCAGACTTTAAAGAGCTCACGCACAGTTCCCTCGCGCGCACTCTCTTCTGCCAAATCTCCGGACTGCTGCCCGTGTGGAGAGCCTGAGCCGGTGCCGGTGTGCCCGGTGGGCTCCAACATATCTCAGTTTTGCTGTTCTGTTAGATCCTAGAAGGATGTGAGCTAGAACTCTTCTGAAACTTTAAGTCTTGCGCCAGGCCTTGACTTTCCATTCAACCAAAGCTCCGTGGACCTCAGAACCAGAATAACCTCTTTGGAATTCATCACTCTTCAACCCGGAAGAACGTGATCCAAGTCCAAGACTTGAAACCAAGACTTTTCATCCGAGACTGCATTCCAGACACACGCCAACAGCCGTGGAAGTGCAGGTATGGTACATCTAACTAAACTAAACAGAGGTTTAGTATAAGTTATAGACCCCGTTATAAACGGCGCTGATGGTTTTACTCAGGTGGTTCACTGACTCTCTCCATAACTGCATTCTGTTTTCTCTAATGGCTTCCTTCATCCACTTTAGCTCCCCTTTTGTATATACGCGTGAGTGTATGTATGTTTGTTTGTTTAGATTAGTTATGTGTGTTCGCGTTTAGTTAATAAAAGTTGTGTGCACAAATTACATGAGTTTCTGGTTCTGCCTTGCAAATTAATGTCCCTTTACGATTTTGACCCTCGCTACATGCTCTAATCATGCATTAATACTTAAGAAAGTATTTTCTGTGGCCACGAAAACATTCTTTCTTAGAGTTGATATGAACTTACACTGAATGGTCGCTGGACGAACAGATCAGCTGATGGCAATTTAATTCTGCTACAGTTATCACTGTCAGCCGATATAAATAATTGTAATTAATCATAATTAATTGTAATTATTTATATACAATTCCCTTTTAAGCTAATTTGCTACATCTCAGCGTCCTTCCCAGCCTGGAAACGTTGACTGAGGTTGATGGTTTTATTTCTTTTTCTCCTTCTTTAGAAAACGGGTTATTCTCGGGTACACTGACTTTGGATGACCGTCCCCGCAGTAACTACAGGCATGAACATATTTACAATTATAGAACTTACAAACATTTTCATTGAAATTGTAACACATTGCAGTGGCAATAGGCATCACCTTAGAGTCACCCCCAGAAAGCTGGGGCCATGCTTAGTTTGGAGAGACACAGATTTGGGGCACAGATTGCGAGTATGAGCCTGAGAGCCGCAGATGGAGCAATGTGATATGATTGAGCAATTAGTAAAGCATATTTGGCGTGCTGTCCAGAGGGAGGGCTCCGAGCTCGGGATAGAGCCCGAACCCAGAGAACTGCCCCCCATCCCAAGAATGGGATGAAATTATATTAAGAGTGAGGAGTTGGGGTGGAGGCGGGATGCTGGAAAACTGTCATGGAACAGAGGTGAGTTGGCTCTATATATACGTGCTGTGCTTGTTAAGGTGATTAACACGTCAGAGGCAGCCCGATCAAGAGTAAATATCAAACATGATCGCGATGCATCTCGATCAGGAGCAGATAAATGATCATAATGACATCACACAATAGAGGATTTTTGGATAAAAAAAATTATTTGCAACAAGCCGCGAATCGGGCCACACCCCCCGATCATTCCGGGGTGCAAATCGGCCTTAAAAACCTCTAGTGTGCGGCAAGCCTAAGTAAGGCGCCCTGTTTGAGATTTGCCAATTGAGTGCATAGGGATCGGATCAGCTGATAGGGGCTGGGTCTGAATTTTTTTATTGTATTTTATTTACTTAATTTCTCATCGTTATACAAAGATGGATGTTTTAATTGTATGTAATCATAGCCAAGTGTGACCTTAAAGCTGTGGTTGGGGATTAGTTTGGGATGGGTTTGTTAATGGGGTAAGATGTTGATTCTGAACAGAGTTACTGTATTCTATTCTGAAATTTGCATGAGAATAAATAAAATTGTTAATCACTAAGTTTGTGTGTGTGTGTGTGTGTGTGTGTTCTTTAAAGCTTCAAGCAAAAAGGTTTTTAACTTTAACCACAGAGTGTTACTCCACATCCACTGAGTATCATAACTGGTTCGGTTTGTGTCATTAGAAACCTCTTCCTCTGTTGTGTGGGTGTTTTTCCCCCAAGACATTGTCAGAAGCTTGATATTTAAAGCTTAATAGATTCAGCTGTGGTTACATATTTCCTGATTTCTCATCAAAATAAATGTATTATGCATGTAACAAACCACCTCAAATATAACATGGAGTTTTACTTTGTCCTAGTGAATGGATGAAATCTTATTTATCTGACCATTATAACTGTAACAATAAATGAAGAAGTGTCATATCAGTCGCAAGGTTCAGTACTGGAGTTAAACATGGAGTTAACTTTTATTGTTTCACTGATGATACTCAGCTTTATATTTCCTCAAGGAAACCTTCTCTAGATGATATTAAAGCTGGATGACTAGTAATGCAGGTCGGCGCCAGGCCCTTCAGCTCGCTCATGTTCTCCCAGCGCAGCGCAGACGCTCTCAGCGGCAGACGGTACACCTGCGGACAAAACCAACACCGTGTGTTTCTGCAGCTCGCCACTGATCCGGGTCTGGCTTCAGGAGGAAGACTCACCAGGTTAGAGTTTCCTCGGGCCTGATGTCCGCCAAACAGATAGAGAATGGGTTGCCATGGCACCGGGGGGGTCTGGAGGCGTCCACAGACATAGGATGTGTATTGGGTGAGGGGTCTGTGATTATTTGTTAATCTAATAACTAACTTAATTTGTTAAATCAAATGAAAAATTGTGTCTGATTGGTCCAAATGCTACAGAGAAAACCTACTGCTTTGTCAGTTATTTAATAACAGGCCCAGGTTTTCTTGCAGGGTTGTCCTGGTTGCCTAATTGTTCTTTTGTTTGTAAAAACTTGCTTTGTGCCTCAAAGGAGCCTGAAATCGTCAATTCTTTGTTAGAAAAGGAGGTTAAGAAAGCATTCATGATTGGGCCATTTGATGAATCTCCCTTTCCAAATTATTGAATTAATTCTATAGGAATCGCTACTCATAAATATTCGAGGGAAAAAGCGTTTATATTGACCTCTGCCCCTCATATGATACAGCTCAAAGTATCAATAGTCTCATTCCTTTCGCTCCTTTTTCTCTGTTTTATGCCACCGTCAACGACGCAATTAAATTTATTAAACAAGCAGGAAGGGGCGCATGGCTCGCAAAGGCAGACATCTCAGACGCCTTTAAAATATGCCTTTACATCCATCACATTAGCATTTATTTGGTGTTAAATGGAGGAATAACTTGTATTTTTCAGTTAGGCTCACCTTTGGCTGTCACAGTAGTCCAAAAATATTCGATACGCTCTGAGGCACTGTGTTGGATTCTTCTTTATAACTGCAAATTGCCGCACGTGCTTCATCTTCTCAACGGTTTTCTGCTAGTGGATCATACAAATGCAAAGCCGGACCGCTGCATCTCGGCACTGAAGCACACCTTCGACGATCTGGGTGTTCCTCTTTCTGAGGAGAAAACATTAGGCCCGTTAAAGTCCTTGAACTCTTAGGCATCACCCCAGATTCCAACCTTATGCAAGCCTCACTGCTCTTTGAGAGATTAAATCGCATTAGAGACGTCATGAGAAATGCTCAGAAGTCAGCCAAAAGTCTTTCCAGAAGAGATTTGCTCTCTTTGCTAGGCCATCTTAGTTTTGTGATACCTATAATTCCCAGGGCAGGACATTTATTTCCAGGCTGCTTGACCTCTCCAAGTCAGCTGAAAACCTTTCAATATATAGTGACCTTAGATGCAGGCTGCAGATCCGATCTCAGGTCTCTATTCTCTGCTCCTTGATAACTGGAATCTCATTTTTCTATAATGACGATCTGGAGACTTCTGCAGCCCTCAAGTTGTACACAGATCCTATGGTTAAATTTTTGATGTCATGTAATGGTTTTACATTTTAAAGTTGTGGTTGCATGTGCATTAAGCATTCACTATGTTTAATGCATCTTTGTTCATTTGCTCATTATCTGACAGAATCACTCTCCATTCTCCGCTGTTTCCGGAGTGAATTCAGACTATAAAAGAACGACCATCGGCTCACGGACACCATCATCTACTGATGAATATAACAGTTTAACAGTCATTATAAGTCATTTATATGACATTGACTGAGTGAATCTTTGAGTGTTTAATTCGTGTTGGAGCTGAACTCTTGTCTAGTCTGAGTTGGATCATATGCTCTTCATCTGCTTCTTTCTGTGGATTCCTGCAGAAGTCAGTTTATTTGATTAGTCATTGATGTTATTGTGCTCTACTCACCGCTCTCGTCTTATTTCAGCGTATGTTACAACTGTTGCTCAATAAACAGCATTCACTGCAGCTTCACCAGTCGTCTTGATCCTCACATCACAGTAAGATCTCACTATTCAAGTTAGAAATGTTAGAGTTAAACTTGCTACTAAATGGACTAAAAGTTTACTCACTTTTGTTTGTATCTGAACGATGTTCTCCATCAGATCAACAGTGTTTGGATGTGTTTTTACGGTGTGGAGTTGATGGAAAATATGATGCTGAACGTTCTCCTTTGACTTCTCTGTGGAACAAGAAACAAACCAACTGGACAAGTTCTGTCATAAATGTAAGTTTTTCAGTATTTATTGCTTGTTTATTGAACTATTTTATTAAAGCAGTGTCACACTAGCAGCTGTGCTGATACTGAATATTCAGAACAACATTCTTAAAAAAGATTTTATGGGCAGAGATTTCAACATAAAACATTTAAAAATATTTTAAGTTAACCTTTATCCTTTTATAATGTATGTGGGGTTTTAATGTATAATGTATTTTGAACATTTTACAGGGATATTTAACCTAAAAACTAAAATCCCGTCATCATTCGTTAACCCTCATGTCGCTCCAAACCTGTAAGACTTTCTTCACATTCAGATCACAACTGAAGATATATTTAATGAAATCTGAGAGATTTCTGTCCCTCCGCTGACAGTCAACACAGAGTTCATAAAGAAACCCGGATGAATTGAGCGGTTCAGTCTGCATCTTCTGAAGAGACTCGATCGATTTATACGCTGAACAGATCTAATTAAGGCTTTTATTCACAGATAAACATGAATCAGCACACAGTAGACACGGCAAACAGAAGCTCAAGCACACTTGTGTCAGAATCAGTGAGGATCATTCTTGTGTTTCGCAGCAGGTTTGAGATCCGGAAGAACCAATGAGCTTCTGTTTATGTTTGCTGATCAGTGTAAATATGAGAATAAAAGCCTAAATTAAATCTGTTCATCGTATAAAGTGATCAAATCTCTTCAGATAATTTGGACTAAACCTCTCAATTCATATGAATTAGTTTAATGAAGTTTTTTTGAAGCATCAATCTGACTGTTGGAGGAACAGAAATCTCTCAGAATTCATTAAAATATCTTCATCTGTGTTCATAAGATGAACAATTTTTCAGGTTTGAAACAACATGAGGTGAGTAAAAGATGACACAGTGTTCATTTCTGGGTGAACTATCCCTGTAACATCACACACGCCACATTTGAGTGGCAACATTTATACAGAAGAAACATGTCAGACCATCTGTTTTTACAAATAATACAATTTTATAATGAGAAATTGAAGCATTTCTCACATATTAAAACTAATGACTGGTTTGTTATTTACTGCTTCTTCTCAGGAATTTGTGAAACAATGGCACAACATAACATCAGCATCAATAACTCAACAGGATCAAATAAAGATTTATTCTATAGGGAGTTGATTGAATTTATAAGTAAACATGAATATGCATTCATTGTATATTTCCGTGTCCTTTTAGTCGTTGAGATTCTAGTCATGATCTTAACTCTGATTGGCTTGTGTTTCATCATCAAATCTCGGCCTGCTGCTTCAGTTTTTGTTAGTAATTTGATACTTTCAGATCTCATACAGGTCATTTGTATGTTAATAGGAACAGCAGAATGGACACAGGAACTGTATGGTGCACATCACTATTCTTTGTTGGTGGGTCTGTATTTTATGGCATGTGTGGCTTCTGAACGATATCTTCTGGTTTCTCATCCTGTCTGGTACAGATCTCACCAGTCACTCAAACTCTCCTGTTTTATTTCTGTGATCGTCTGGTTTGTGCCTCTGATCTTTGCATTGTTCTCTTATTTTTCTTTGAGTATTATACCCCTGTGTATAGCGTTTTTAATTCCCTACCCCATCATCGTTCTCTGTTTTGCTGGCACTTGTCGAGGTCTTTCTCGCTCAATATCTCTGACTGCTCTCAAGCGCAAATTAATTTTGGGCAGTTTGTTTCTGGTGCTGTTGACGTATACATTTCTCATTCTCCCTTCTGTGATTGTGGAATTTATTGTACAATTTAACTATTACAGTATCATTGTTGTTAAATTTTACCCCTTTACACATTTGCTTGTGTATGTGAATCCACTTGCTGACTGTGTGCTGTATCTGTTCATAAGGCCTGATGTTCGTAATATGATGAAGTCTGTTCGCTGCTGTTGTAGACGTCAGAGATCGAATCACAACCAGGACGAACACTCTGTAGTGAATCCACAGAGCAGCTGCTGTACTGTAGTGTGCTGTATTTCAGCTCAAGAGCCTGCATCTCATTCACTGAACAATGTAATATAAACAGATTGAATCGTGTTCTCATCTAGTAATCAATGACCCCTTAACTAACCTTAAACCAACCCATAACACCAAACCTGTCCCTGACCTTACCTAGTTTGTTAATGATTTATTAATAAAAATTATAAGTGTTACCCAATTAATTTTTAGTTTAATGTTGTTATGATGTTTATGCTTGTTGTTAATGATATTGGTAACACTTTACAATAACAGTACATGAATTATCATGTACTAATATCTTAATTAATAATTACTTGACTATGAACTAATGAAGAGTTAAGACATGTATTAATCAAGAACTAATGAAGAACTAACTTAACTACGACATGAGTCATATGAATTACCGCATGAATTACACCACCTTAATTACATGTTAGTTCCTGCATGTTAGTTAATGTATTAATTGAATTATGAATCTTTCTTCTAGAGCATGTTTGATTTAGTTTACCCCAAAGTGTTAATTAATACATTAACTAACATGCAGGAACTAACATGTAATTAAGGTGGTGTAATTCATGCGGTAATTCATATGACTCATGTCGTAGTTAAGTTAGTTCTTCATTAGTTCTTGATTAATACATGTCTTAACTCTTCATTAATTCATAGTCAAGTAATTATTTATTAAGGTATTAGTACATGATAATTCATGTACTGTTATTGTAAAGTGTTACCATGATATTTTTCCCTATGCATGTACATTTCTGGTGCTCATTTTAGTGAAATAATTGCAATATTAAAGTGATAGTTCACTCAAAATGAAAATGTCATTTATGTCTATGATCAAAACATATTTTGGGGGTAAACTATCCCTAAAACACCCGTCTCAGGTCTCTAATATCAGCTCTCCTGGTGTTAAGTGCATGATTAAAGTAGAGTAGATTAGAGGTGTACTAAGTGAACTTTATAAAAGTACAAAATAATAAGCAGCACTAGAAAATGACACGGCGGTCTGAAGAGTTTGATAAGCAGGTCGCTGTAATACTGTTGTGTGTTTTTGTAGAAGTGTGTCGTATAGATGACTGTATTGTTTTTGTATATTAAAGAGCTTACTGTTCTCCGGTGTCTGTTTCTGCCTCGACTTATTTGACTAATAACTGTTGATGGTGAACTGTGTACTGTAGCAAATCAGCTCAAAAGGGAATTGTATATAAATAATTACAATTAATTATGATTAATTACAATTATTTATATCGGCTGACAGTAATAACCTTGTGTGTGCGTGGGTTGTGGGTTTGTCACCTTTTTCACCCCTGAGTTTGCACCCCTGGTAAACTGATTCTTCGTGATTTTCATCTTAAATGATATGCTAAAGGTTCAGTTTTACTGGAATCACATTCTGCGCAAATCTACTGCCACCTACTGCACATCACCAGCATGACAGCTGACAAAAAAATAAATAATAATATATCAGTTAAAATAACGCTTGATTGGCCCTGATCCTGATACTTGAGATCGGCTCGGGACATCCCTACTTATTATAATAATAGATAGATAATGTCACGAATCCAGTCTGCACTTCCATTCACCCACCACCAGAGGTCACTAGCTCACCACATGGACTTTCACACTACACTTCTCAATGGACTCCAATTCCCATCATCCAACACTGATCACAGCTGTCACCAATCACTCATTGCACTAATCACACGCACACCTGATCCCACGCACACACTGATCACACACCTTATAAAAACCCTGGACTTTCTCTCCCTCATCGCCGAGTATTGTATGCGTTTATCGCTCTCCTAGTAGTAGCAACTCTACAAAGCCCTGGATAGTTTTCCCTGCCTGGTTTTTCCCGTGTTTGTTCTAGCCCGTGTTCCCTGGATTAACCCTTGCCTTGCTGTTTGGACACTGTTTGCACCCCTATTGGACTCTAGCCCATTTTACCTGGATTATCTCTCTGCCTTGCTCCTCTGGATTCTGTTTGCCGATCGTCGACCTCCGCTTGCCCCAAGTTTACTCTTTGTCTTATCCCTGCCATACCTGTTTGCCATTGTTTCGACCCTGCCTGTATCTGTGACTATGCCTATGAATAAAAGCCTGCACATGGATCCGCACGCCTCTCGTCTCGTCAGCCCCGTTACAGAATACTCGGCCACACAAGGATCCAGCAACTTCTCAGACGGACATTGGTCAGGTATGGACACAAATAGACAATTGTTTGCCCTTAAACAAGGCCCACGTTCATTGGAGACCCATATTAGGGAGTTTTTAGTTTTTGCTCATTATTCCGATTTACCAGACATAGTCTTAATTGAGATTTTTTTGTGATGGCATTAATCCGCCTCTGCGATCTCAGCTCAGACGCGAGGGCCCGCGTTCATCACTGAGTTGTTTCTTAGATTATGCTCTGTGGTCTATTGGTTCAGCTTCCACTGTGGGTGTCACGGAGGAACGCGACACTGCATTCTCTCGTTGGATAGCAGCCACACTGGGGCAGACACATAAAGTGGCAGCTACACTAGAGCACGAGCACAAAATGGCGGCCACAACAACACCCCGTCATGTCATTGCTGCTATTCGTGAGCCAAGTCAAGTCAAAGTTAATGTCAGAGAGTCAAGTCAAGCCACAG
The DNA here is from genome assembly GCA_029620275.1 of Acrossocheilus wenchowensis. Taxonomy (NCBI): domain Eukaryota; kingdom Metazoa; phylum Chordata; class Actinopteri; order Cypriniformes; family Cyprinidae; genus Acrossocheilus; species Acrossocheilus wenchowensis. The sequence continues at coordinate 807,981 of JAJUBA010000520.1, forward strand.
TTGATCTTCATAAATCAAGTCAAGTCAAAGCTGATCTTCGCAAGCTAAGTCAAGTCACCGTTGGTCTTCACAAATCGAGCCAAGACACGGCTAATCTTCACAAATCAAGTCAAGTCAAAGCTGATCTTCGCAAGCTAAGTCAAGTCACCTTTGATCTTCATGAATCAAGCCAAGACACGGCTAATCTTCACAAATCAAGTCAAAGCTGATCTTCACAAGCTAACCATTGATCGTCACGAATCAAGCCAAGTCACAGCTTCTCTTCGTGAGTCAAGCCAAGTCACAGTTGGTCGTCATCAACCGAGTCACGTCTCCGCTGCTCGTCCAGAGTCACAGCAGCACGTCTCCGCTGCTCGTCCAGAGCCACAGCCCGTCACGGCTGACCTTCCAGAGTCGGGTCACGTCTGGGCTGACACACCCAGATCAAGGTCTGTCTTTCACTATTCCAATTTGATGTCTAGTTTGAGGGATGTACCGCTGGTGTCTGCACGCACGGCTGGTATCCCCAAACCCACTCACACTAACCCTCCTGTTCTTCTGCATATTCCCCTGTCTGAGGCACTTCCCCTGATGGGAATCACTTTGTGTTGCGTTTGGGCTGCGTACACCACCGCAGAACTGCCCGAGGTGGTGGCGCCCAGCAATGAACTCTCCCTGTGTCCTGAGTTTACCACTGCAGAACCTCCAGAGGTGGCGGCAACCGCCGCAGAACCTCCAGAGGTGTCAGCGGTATCTGTCAATGAACTCTCATTCTGTTGTGTTGCGGTCAAAGAGACCATTACTGAACTCTCCCTGTGTCCTGTGTTTACCACTGTAGAACCTCCAGAGGTGGCGGCAACCGCTGCAGAACCTCCAGAGGTGTCAGCGGTATCCGTCAGTGAACGCTCGCTCTGTCCTGTCACGGCTATGGAGGCCTTCAATGAACTCTCGTCCTGTCCTGTCACGGCTATGGAGGCCGTCAGTGAACTCTCGCTCTGTCCTGTCACGGCTATGGAGGCCGTCAATGAACTCTCGTTCTGTCCTGTCACGGCTATGGAGGCCTTCAATAAACTTCCTGTGTCCCCTACCTCAGTCCTTGTGTCTGTGCATGTTCTGTCTTCTCCTTGTGTCTCCGTCCTCCCTAGGTCCCAGGCTCTGCTGTGGGTTCCTGCTCCGCTCTGGTGGTCTTCTACTCCACCTGCTCCGCCGTGGTGGTCTGCTATCTGGCTCTGGTGGTCTTCTGCACCGCCGTGGAGATCTTCAGTCCCGTCTGGTCCGCCCTGGTGGGCTCAAGTCCTGTCTGGTCCGCCCTGGTGGGCTCAAGTCCCGCCGGCTCCGCCCAGGTTTCCTGCTGTGTTGGCTCTGCCTTGGTCCCCAGTCACTCCGCTTCCACAGGGACCTGGCCCTCCATCTCTTCCCCTGTTCCGCCTCCGCTCCACCTCCCTCCTGGATTTATAGACTGTGTGGAACGTCTGGAAGCCGCTCTTTGGGGGGGGGCCCTGTCACGAATCCAGTCTGCACTTCCATTCACCCACCACCAGAGGTCACTAGCTCACCACATGGACTTTCACACTACACTTCTCAATGGACTCCAATTCCCATCATCCAACACTGATCACAGCTGTCACCAATCACTCTTTGCACTAATCACACGCACACCTGATCCCACGCACACACTGATCACACACCTTATAAAAACCCTGGACTTTCTCTCCCTCATCGCCAAGTATTGTATGCGTTTACCGCTCTCCTAGTAGTAGCTACTTTACAAAGCCCTGGATAGTTTTCCCTGCCTGGTTTTTCCCGTGTTTGTTCTAGCCCGTGTTCCCTGGATTAACCCTTGCCTTGCCGTTTGGACACTGTTTGCACCCCTATTGGACTCTAGCCCGTTTTACCTGGATTATCTCTCTGCCTAGCTCCTCTGGACTCTGTTTGCCGATCGTCGACCTCCGCTTGCCCTAAGTTTACTCTTTGTCTTGTCCCTGCCATACCTGTTTGCCATTGTTTCGTCCCTGCCTGTATCTGTGACTATGCCTATGAATAAAAGCCTGCACATGGATCCGCACGCCTCTCGTCTCGTCAGCCCCGTTACAGATAACACGATTTACACAGTGACTACTCAATTTTACACTAACATTTAAACTATGCAGTGTATTGCTTTGGTGTTTTCCTCTGAGAGAAACTGATAAAGAGTGAATGTTCTGGTAAGATACCATCAGTTTTCTTGTTCAGCTCTTCCAGGATGAATGTCTGTTGTTCCTTCAGCTGCGTCTCTAAGGCTCTGATGTTGGCTTTCTGCTCTGTAACGGTGGCGGTCAGCTCTCTCAGTGCTGCGTGGATGTCAGGGAAGCTCAGATGGCAGTATTGTTGGCTGTCAGTCGAAGCTTCATCTCTCAGAGAGTCTGTCTGAGGTGGATTCTGTCTTCTGTCCTCAATGCTGAGCTGTTGACTGATCTCATTCTCATCTACCTGCAGCTGTACCACAAACACAAAGGTTTCCAGCAGCAGCATTCATTCTTCACTGATGTTCGTGTCCAGCTCTTGCTCTGTCATCCCACAGACCCTCATGCTCTTTTCATAGTGTCCTGATTTACTGTCTTTTGTACTTGATTTATGGTGCTTCAGCTAAAAAAGTAGTTAATTGTTAATCATATGTAAAGAGATGTTCCGTGTTCAGTAGATGTTCAACTCTATTTATGATAGACAATGTTGAACAAAAATTAATTTGACACACCACCTTCTGATATCCATGTCATGCGCATCTTACGAAAAATACTATAGGTTTACCAACTGACTGAAAGAAAGAAATACAAACAAATAAACACTGAATGTAAGTTTACGTAGACAAAATCAGCAAGTAATGTTTACATATATAATATTGAAGCCTGTGAGAATACTACTGAAACAGAGCATGATTTAATGTTTACTGCTTTAAAGAATGAGTTGACCGTTATTTCTGTGGTGATTGATATCATGCCACAAATGTTGCTGGAGTTTGAATGTTATTTCCCCCTCATGCAACAACATCCTATATCAACAGTGTATGGATTAATAAACCATTTTTTTTATTCTTTTTTTTTTTATTCTATTCTTACCTTACTATTCATGTATAACTAAATTATGGAATAAACTGAATATGGCAGGCTATATGTATAAAACACAAGAAATTGTATCCTTTTGCGGAAAAACTGCTCAGCTCAGGAATTGCTTTATGATCTCTCAAGCTTATCACTTCAGCAGTCCATTGATCAAAGACTGACCCAATCACCATGTACTCTTTCACTGATCACAGTACTTCATTTTTAAAACCTACAAATAAATACGACATTTACACACTGCCTCTGAAACTTTCGTCCATCATAAATTCGGATAGGGTTAGATTTTCTGTGTTTTTCACATCTGTAGCAAGTATTTTTGAAAACTCGGCCACCTTAGAAGCAAAATCCAAAATCATATGCTGGTTTCAATGCCTGGTGCGTACCTTTCCGATGCCACAGTTTGGTTCATGTGGTGCATACCTTAGACCAGTGGTCTCAAACTCAATTCCTTGAGCTCCAACCAGCTCCAAATCACACAGGTTTCTACAGTAGGTGGACAACAAAAAGTGTGCTTTTTACCGCCGTAAGTACCGTCGCTGCAGTGTCTGTAAAGTGCATTTGCAGCTTTTGACCGCCTAGTGCCGCTTCAACCACAAGTTATCAAGCAAACGCATCAGAACACATTTTCGCAAATAGCCGTCAGCTTTGCCTCGCCGATGTGTTACATTTGACGGCTGCAGTCGGCGGAAAATTAAAGAAAAACACTGTAGTTAAAATATTTAATATTCACAGATGCGAATTTACAGTAGTACTGATTAAGTTATGTGCGTTTCTTTGAACGAATTCAAGCAGGATAAATCTCAAGTCTATGAGCCTGTGCTTATATTTACTCTAAGCTACACAGTATTACACCATATTTTAGATTTGAAACATTTAGCACGTGTGCAGTATTATTTAATATGATTCATATTATATGTGATAATATGATCATATGAATATTATCATATTATCACATATAATATGAATCATGTTTTATATTATCCTATAGAAATGGTGGTTTACTTTGCGTCGGAGCATTAAAAGTAGCCTATTTTAGTAGGCTAGGATACATGGATTTATGTGCAAAATGTCAATATTCTCACATTACTTAATATTTGTCACAAGCACATTTTTAATTTATAAAACAGCATAACTCCCATTATTTAGGCCTAACTAAAACAAGAAACGAATAAATTAAACCTGGACACGATTTAGCTAAATCATTGAAACTGAAAAGAGGACGGATTAAAACGTCCTCACCTTTAAACTCAAGTTCTCTCGTTATAATCAACAGTGCGCATGATGTAAAAAAGAGCTTCATTAATTGACAACTTCAGTGATTTTAAAGGGAGCCTTCCTTACTTGGTTTCACACAATTTAAGTAAAACTCCAAAAAAAATAATAATAATAGCAGCTGCATTTAAATGAAGGAGTGTATAAGTGCAACATCATGTGGGGTTACATCATTTATTCTTATTTGTCTACATATTCTTTCTTCGTTACAAATCTTGTTTGGTTTTATTTTGCATCATTGCATGTAAAAAATAATTCACTTTGCACATATGCAAAATGTGAAACTGCAATCTTATTCGCAGGGCAAAGCAAGGATGAAGTAAATTCATCTTGACCCACTCCCTGGAAACAATGTAGTTCAGTCACTTGGTTTAAATGGAGAGGGGACAGGACTTTCGGCAAAAAGGCTGGATTAGGGCGGAGCATAACCCCTCCATCATCTGGTAGAAATCTACAGCAGTCTGCATGCACTGACAAGGCGTGCAGTCGTGTACTAAGTCGTGCAATACAGTATCGTGCTTTGATGTTCTGAACACTACTGCATGTAGAAGATGACTCACCTAAAGTCTCCCGCGTTAGCGATCTAGAACACTAGACGCAATACGGAACTACAGCTCATGACCGCGTTAACGCCTCGTTAATGGTGTGATACGGTATAGCTGCGAGATGAATGAATATATGAAGATCTCTATACAAGCGACAGTCCTCCGGAAGAGGGCAACAAACAAGCTCTTCTTATCCTTGATGGATCGGAGTTTTCACACTGATGCCTGCAGCAACAAAAATCAGTCAGGTAAGCAAACACTGAATGAATAGAGAAAATACAATAAGCTTAACTGTTAACATTACCAGCAATTACTATCCACATGCACCGTGACGCGTGGAATCAAAAGAGGAAGTAATGCGCTATGATCATCCCTTATATACACAGGTGAGTATGATCTGCGCATGGGCATAATTAATGTCTTACAGATAAATCCATGTCACATGCCACAGGTGGTGTCATAGTCCCCATACGTATGTATTCTGGTGGTCTCGATGCGATAGAGAACAGTATGCAACAATAACGTATTGTGTAAATTATAGTTTTAATTCAAATTATTAAATGGATGCCACCTTATTGGGACAATAAAGCCCTCCCTACACCTACCCTAACCCTACCCGATACTCTTATTTTCAACTTTTTTATTATTTCCTTCATTTTTATTGAAAATAAATGCCTTTCTGATGCAATATGAGATTTGAAAAGGGAGAAAAAAAGTTTGGCAAAAGGCGGGCTCGAACTCGGGTCGATCGTGCCATTTACAGTTCCGAATGAAGTATTAGTCTTACCTATGAGCAAAAATGACGCCGTACTTCAAGTTGTTTCCACTGTTATGAAGAAAAAATGAAGTGATCGTGCTGGTGCCTCCATGCATTAAGCGCGCTTCAGCTTCCACTCTCCACACAAATGCTTAGATATACACCTAACAGCGCACTTTTATCTAGGTTAAATGTTTAAACTAACATTGTAATATGCTAATATAATGTAAATGAGAGTCTCCACTCTTAGTCTTTAGCTATTTCAACATTCATCTAGACAAGCTACAGACTTCCATTCACTCCTAGCTTCATTTGATTTCAAACACCTTACCACTACTGGCACGCACAAATCAGGAAACCAAATTGATTTAATTTACACACGCAATTGTACTGCAGATAACATTCTGGAAAAACCGCTACATATCTCTGACCATTTCTTCATTACATTTACATTACATTTTGCTACCCGGGTGCCACCAACTCCCTTACTGGTTACTTTTAAATGAAACCTACGCTCCCTTTCCTCTCCCTCTCCCCCTCCCCCTCCCTTCTTTCCTCTGTAGTATCCTCCTCTCTTCCCTCACCTACGCGTTTCTCATCTCTGGATGTGAATGCAGCTACTGACACTTTATGCTATACCTTAACCTCTTGTCTAGACGACATTTGCCCTCTCTCCTCCAGGCCGGCACGGGCTGCCCCTTCTAGCCCCTGGTTATCAGATGTTCTTCGTGAGCATCGGAACCAAACTCAGAGCAGCAGAGAGAAAATGGTGCAAATCAAACGAGCCATCGGACCGGAGTAGGTATCAGTCTTTGCTTTCATCTTTCTCTGCTGAAATCCAGACTGCCAAATCCTCACATTTCCACAACAAGATCAACAGCACTCCAGACACGCGCAATCTCTTCAGAACATTTAATTCTCTCCTCTGTCCCCCTCCACCACCTCCCACCACTTCCATAACAGCTGATGACTTTGCCACTTTTTTCACAGCCAAAACTAGAACAATCAGTAATCAGTTCTCACCTCCACACACACAGGACCTCCAACCAACCACATCCACTGCTCGATCTTACAGGTTTGCACTACACAACATCAGAAAGATCAGGCCCTTCCTGATAGAGCATGCTGCGCAACTTGTCCAGGCCCTTGTCATTTCTAGGCTGGACTACTGCAATGCTCTTCTGGCTGGACTTCCATCAAACACAATCAAACCTCTACAAATGATTCAGAATGCAGCGGCATGACTGGTCTTCAACGAGCCCAAAAGAGCCCATGTTACACCTCTCTTAATCTCCTTGCACTGGCTACCATTTGATGCTTGCATTCAGAACGACCACAGGCTCAGCACCCTCCTACTTCCACTCACTATTACAAATCTACATCCCCTCCAGAAGTCTGAGATCTGCTAGTGAGCGACGCCTCGTGGTACCATCACAGAGAGGCTCAAAATCACTCTCCAGAACATTCTCGTTCGCTGTTCCCGGCTAGTGGAATAATCTTCCCACCCCTATCCGGATTGCTGGATCCCTGTCAATCTTCAAGCAACAACTGAAAGCTCATCTCTTTCAACACTACTTGACTTCATCCTAAAAAAATAAAAACACCCGTAATCTTTCCCTTTATCTTTCTCTCCTTCCCTAGCTAGCTTTTACTTACTTGAACAATGCCTCAGACTTGGTGTTTCAAGCCCTTCCTCTGTCTGATTGCCTCTTCAAGATGAATTGCTTTATGTATTCCCCAATTGTAAGTCGCTTTGGATAAAAGCATCTGCTAAATGACTAAGTGTAAATGTAAATGTTAGAAGAATGGCATCTACGCTAATATTAGTCTGTTTTGTTCTTATTCCGAGGTCACCGTAGCCATCCAATCTGGTCCATATCCAACCCAGATGGTCACTGCAGTCACCAGATCCAGTTCGTATCCAGATCAGATGGTGGATCAGCACCTAGAGATGACCTCTACAGCCCTGAATGTCAGCGGACACCAGGACAACTAGATGAGCTCCAGAGACAGATCCCCAGTGAGGACCCCGTCACCTAGACAGCCATCGGGAAAAGACCACTGGAACCACTTGAGCCTTTACAATCTGACTTTGCTGCAGTTGGAACAAACTGCTGGTTCGTCTGGCCAGAGGAGAACTGGCCCCCCGACTGAGCCTGGTTTCTCCAAAGGTTTTTTTCTCCATTCTGTCACTGATGGAGTTTGGTTCCTTGCCGCTGTCGCCTCTGGCTTGCTTAGTTCACTTCATTTCCAGCGATATCGTCGACCTGATTGCAAAGACACTATTTAAACTGAACTGAGCTGGAAGATGACATCACTGAATTCAATAATAAAATGCCTTTAACTGAAAATTGAGTGTTTAATTTTGTCATTTTACATTATTGACACACTATTTTCCTATTTGGATATTGTGCAGTTGCTTTGACACAATTTGTATTGTTAAAAGCGCTATATAAATAAAGGTGACTTGACTTATCCAAAGATTTTATATAGCGTAACAAGATGTACAATGAATTTCAAGTCTAACTGTGCAAGCGGACCTTGTGCTTCAACTGACCTGTCACCATTGTGTTCCTCAACTACCTCTTGCAGAACTCTCTTAATGGCAGGCAATCTATCCAAAGTATTGCACAGTGAAATATAACGGCATGCCCACCGAGTATCACTTAGTCTCTGAAGTTCTCTAGGAGCACCTTCAAACATTTCTCTTTGTACAGCAAGCCATTTTTTGTGCACATGTGACCCCGACATGAACACATAAAGCCTTTCCTGCAGTGAGAAAAATCTATTAGCCTCAGGGATTGCTTTGACTGTGTCGACTAGTATCAAATTTAGGCAGTGGGTGCTACAGTGAATGTAAAAGGCATGCTTTGCCACATCTTTAATTTGTGCCTGTACACCTGCATGCTTGCCGTTCATAACGGACGCACCATCATAGGATTGGCCTACTAAATTTTCTCTGTATTCTAGACCATGGCTTTCTAACATGTGGATAATCTTTTCAGTAAGCCCAGCTGTGTCTCCCAGATCAGCCGACTCAAAATGGAGAAAACTCTCATGGATGGCTCCACTATAATAGTACCTGAGTACCAAGGATATCTTCATCTTTTTTTAATGTCTTGTTTCATCAGCCATAATACTGAAGGCTTCGCTCTGTTTTACTTCTTCTGTTATTTTTGTTCTAACCATATCAGCCAAACAACTAAGTACCTCATTCTGAATTGCTTTGCTGGTGTATTTGGCATTATGGATAGAATGCAACCTTTTTTTCACAGTTTTGTCATGTTTGGCAATTGTTTCCAAGATTGCTATGAAGTTAGCCCTGTTGTCTGATTCTGCCAACTCATCGTGTCCCCTTTGTGCAATGTTCTGTGTGGCAGTTAGTAGTAGTACTTCAGCGATTGTTTTCATATATTCCATTGTCTTTAACCTGCTTGTCGTGTTCTTTGTTTAAGACATTTAGTAAAGTTTTGTTTTTTTTCACTGCTGTCTCATAGTCTTTCCATGCAACCATGGCTTACTTGTGGCACTCTGATCTTGCATTTATTCTAAATCCCCCTTCCTTGTAGGTTGCCTTCTCCCAGTTTTTGAAACTACTCTCAAAAACCGACTCTGGGCTATTGGGAGGGCTAAAATGTCTACAGGCATAACAATATGCTGTGTCTAATATTCTTGAGTACTCAAGCCAGGGATGAATCTTTGAAGCTCCTCTTCCTGGCCCCCATCAGTGTCTTTGGATATGTAGTTAAAGGGGTCATATGATGCGATTTCAAGTTTTCCTTTCTCTTTGGAGTGTTACAAGCTGTTTGTGCATAGATAAGATCCCTGAAGTTCCAAAGACTAAAGTCTCAAAACCAAAGAGATATTCTTTATAAAAGTTAAGACTCATCCACGCCCTCCTAAAACGGCTCATTCAAACACGCCCCCACATGTCTACGTCACAGTGTGGGAAGATTTGCATAATACTGTCCAAACGTATAAGCAATGAAAGAAGGCGGAACTATTATTCTCGCTGTAGTATTGTTGCTGCCGCCGGTGCCATGTCCTGGAAACGCTGTGTTTTGTTGTGTAAGCGAAACTACTTTGTTTGAGCTTCCAAAAGAGGACAGAACTAGAAATCAGTGGTTAAGTTGTATTTACAACACATTTACCTTTAGTCATTTAGCAGACGCTTTTATCCAAAGCGACTTACAAATGAGGACATTAGAAGCAATCAAAACCAACAAAAGCGCAAAAACATGCAAGTGCTAATACAAGTCTTGGTTAGCCTAACGCAGTACACATAAAAATTATTATTATTATTATTATTATTATTTTTTTTTTAAATAGAAAAAAAAAGAAAGCTAGTGTTAGTTTTACAAGAAAAGGTAGGAGTTAGAGAATAAATAAGCAATTGATAGAGGGTCAAATGTGCGGGGGGTTTTTTTAAATAAAAAGAAGACAGATAAAATTAAATTAGAATAGAGAGTGCTAGAGCTAGAGGGTCAAACAAGGATGGAAGAGATGAGTTTTTAGCTGTTTCTTGAAGATGGCTAAGGATTCAGCTGCTCGGATTGAGTTGAGCAGGTCATTCCACCAGATGGGAACAGTTAATGAAAAAGTCAGACAACAACAACAATGTTCCAGAACAGTTCAACCCAAATATTAGAGTGTATGCAGCGCATTTTACGGACGACTGTTTCCTGAACCTGGGAGAGTAGCCTACAATGCTGGCTTGCACAAAGACTGTTTCTATAAAGTGGGGCAATTACAACTTTGCAAGGATAGTCTGGCACTTCAGACTCACAGCCTGTAAGTATGTTTTCATATTTAAAGAATTTGCCACTGACAATTCAAATGCTAGTTTTGAGCAGTGTAAAGTAGGGCTGAGCAAAAAAATCGATATTTCGATTAATCGTTTTTTAAATGACGTTGATTCGATATCGATTCTCAAAAGCCGCACATTAATTTTTTTCTGTATTTATTTCAGCAAACATTTAAAACAAGATCTTATCATTAGTCTTCTCCACTAGATGTCACCCTCTTATTTACCTTGCGCGATGTTACAACAGAAAGCCTGTCATTCATTTAGAGCTTATCATGGTGGAGATATATCATGATGGAGATACTGTTGACAAGAACCGAGAACAAAGCAATAAGCGTGATATGCAATGCTCAGGTAAAATTCTATAGTAATACTATGGGAGTCAATGGTGCCCGAAAACTGTTTGGTTACAAGCGTTCTTCAAAATTTATTCTTTTGTGTTCAACAGAACAAAGAAATCTATACAGGTTTGGAACAACTTTGGGGAGAGTAAATGATGACAGAAATTTCGTTTTTGGATGAACTATCCCTTTAAGCAAATACTTTGTCAGAAATAGATATGCTATTTCAATCATCCTTTAAAAATCTGTCATATTGTATAGCCATTTTATATTTATAGACCGTTGAATTGTGTTTATTTTCTTTTTACACATTTTTAATTATGCTAATACAATAACCCATTTAATCCCATCATTCACAATAGTGACCGAAAAGAAGGTTTTCATTTATAAAGATATAAAAATGTGACAGACTGTTGTTTTAGTGCTTTTCCTGCCAATATGGAAAAAAAATAAAGGGTCTCAATTAAATTAGTGCAAATAATTCCTGTTTCCACCATGAGAAGATGATGGCTGCATCAAAGATCCAAAACAAAATGGTAGTAAAGTACACTATATTGACAAATGTGTTGGGACACCCTCTTCTAATGCACATGTTTGACTACCTCGGTAATTTCGAGGAGTACAAATCTTAATGTTAAAGCATATAATGCTATTCTAGGGAACTGTGTGCTTTTGAAAGCAACAGTTTGGACAGGACCCTTTTCTATTCCAACATTACAATGGCTATGTTTACATGCAACCAAATAATCCGTTTGTAATCAGATTGACGGCTCAATCGGACTGAAAAGGCTTCATGTAAACACCTTAATCGATCCGATTGAGCTCGATCGGAATGAAATTTCAATCGGATTGAAGGGGCTTGTTTATTCCCTTTTCTAATATGTGACCCAGGACGACAAAACCAGTCTTAAGTGTCAGTTTTTCAAAATTGAGATTTATACATCATCTAAAAGCTGAATAGATAAGCTTTCCATTGATGTATGGTTTGTTAGGATCGGACAATATTTGGCTGAGATACAACTATTTAAAAATCTGGAATCTGAGGGTGCAAAAAAATCAAAATATTGAGAAAATCACCTTTAAAGGGATAGTTCGCCCATTTAAGACATGAAGTTGTATGCAATCCTTACCAGCACTATAGTGCATACACACTGACCCACCCACTGTTGACGTTGACAGCAGCGCGGATTGATAGAAATGGAAAGAAAATAGTGCCGATTAAAACTGAGGTATGAATTTTGTCAGGCGTGTTTTTTGTGATGTAAATTATTCAAGCTTTGAAACGCAAACACTTTTTTCACGTAAAAACGCACAGTTTTGAGGCCCCGGAAACTAACCGGGAGTACTATCTTGAAAAACTTCCAGCGGCCAGAACTCTGACCAGGGAGGTGACTAAAGGGTGGGTCAGTGTGTATGCACTATAGTGCTGGTAAGGATTGCATACAACTTCATGTCTTAAATGGGCGAACTAACCCTTTAAAGTTGTCCAAATGAAGTTCTTAGCATTGCATATTACTAATCAAAAATTAAGTTTTAATATATTTACGATAGGAAATTTACAAAATATCTTCATGGAACATGATCTTTACTTAATATCCTAATGATTTTTGGCATAAAAGAAAAATGGATCATTTTGACCCATACAATGTACAGTACAGGTACATAATATGAATCTAAAACGCATTAGACAATTAATTGCCTGCGATCACTGATCCATTACTGACAAAAGGTGAGTCTCAATAATCTGGCTCATTTGACTTACAATGAAGAGAACAGGAACCTCTTCTACAAAACCTCTACAAACTTTGCTTGATCTCATATTTACCTTAAACGCGAATTACAATGTTTTTCACCTCAGTTTTTCATGTGATGCTATGTCAGGACACAGGATCAACAGATCTTAAATTGATTCTTAAATCTGAAATTCCACAACGCTCATAATTCATGTTAAAGGTATATTTAGGATCATTGTGCCGATGACCCATACTGAGTTTTGTAAAGATATGTTAACGCTATGATATGGAAATATTGGATGTCTTTTAACTTGGAAAAAGATCTAATGATAATTTTTGGACAAACGTAAGTAATTATAAGTATAAACAGTCATTTTTCTATCTCTGGACCGCTGTGCTGAAACGCTGTTGTCTCGGAGAGAGATTGACTTTGGATGACGTTTCTTCTTCATGTCTGTTAGGACAGAATCTCTACGGAAGAGATGTTTTCGTGCTGCTGCTCTCGCACCGCTGGATCTGAAGAGGATCTAGTTACCGTGATTGTGACGTAGACTAGACAAGCGATCAGACCCTGATGTGGTTAGTGTGAATCCTTTCATGTGTTTCCAGACGTTCATACAGATTTGATCTCGTGTTGCAGTGTGAATACTTGACAAGTTCTTTTATCCCCAGTGTGACTTATCTGTTGCTTTTTCAGATCGAAAGCTGAGCGGCTTCCTTCCAGTGTGAACGCTCATGGGACTCTTCAGGTGTTTCATCAGGTCTAAAAGAAGCGTTAAATCAGTAAGATAAAAACCAGAAAGATAAAAAATAATTACTCTTATTACTAAAGTGTGATTTATCATGCTCTTCTTGTTTAGCACTAGCACATGCTGAAGAAGTTTTATTCTTCTATAACGAGCGTCAACTGTTTCTCCAAGACGCTCCAAGAAAGCTCCTGCAAAGCTCCTGAGAAACTGCTCAAGTGCACCGAGGGCAAAAGCTGCTTTAAACACAAAGGATGCTCACAACAAATGTTGATTTCATTTAGTTAATAGAAGATAATTGATAAAGAAAATCTATTTTTGACAGCATCCTCATTTTACAGCATTTTCACACAAGTGCCTAAAACTTCTAACAGCACTGTAGCTTTGCAGGTAGGTTTCTTGAAGCGTCTTGGAGATGTTGCCACAGTTCTTCTGGATTTAGTCTGTCTCAGTTTGTTCTGTTTCTTCATGTCACTTCAGACAGATTTAGAAATGTAAAGTGACATTTCCTACCGACACACTACAGCAAAAGATAGAAATAATAACTGATTTTAAACCATTTTTATCTGGTGAAAATACTAGTGTCCTAAGACTACATTGTTACCAAAACACTAACCTTTACCTACATGTGAATTGTTTTTACTCTTTTCCAGATTAGTGACCGGCAGATCCAGGAGGAAGATCTGGAGATAATTGGGGTGTCAGAAAGACACGACCAGCTCACACTTCTCGACAGTAGGCTGCATGACTATGTCGTCTCAGCCCATTTCTATGCAGGCGACCCTGACGACTTTGTAAACCAACTACCACTGAGACTGAAAGATCGGCATTTACAAAGACATGTGCTTAACATAAGATGCCTGGATTCACCTAAAAGTGAGGAATCGCTGAATCTACATCAGGACGGGGCGTCCCTAGACCCTCGATACAATCGACTAGTGCTGATTACACTTGGGAAACTGTTTTCTCATGATTTTATTTACTTTTCTGTAATTTAATCTAAACTTAACTTGAATAAATTCACTAAATAACTAAATAAATTCAACCTTCTTATATTTCTGTAAGTAATGTTCAAACTAATATTATGTAATGTTCAGTAATTTAGTTTATAGTTTAAATGTTTAATTTCTTATTTGTTCTTCTTAGTAACACTTAATAATTAGCTTGATTGTAGATGGTTTATTTGTGTAATTCCTGGTTCTGAATGATAAAATTACTTAGTCTGATCATTTCATACCTCCCCACCACACATACATTTATAGATAAACCCTTAATGCTGAAGAAAGCTGAAGTATTAGGAGTTAAAGTATTAAAGCTAACAGACAGGTCAAAAATAACAATGAATGCAGCGGTCGATTTACCTCGGAAGTCAGATGTGGAGGCTGGGAATAACATCACATCCAAGTGGGTCTCATTCCACCAGAGAAGTCAGAAAAACAGGTGTGTGTTCGACTTGAAGCACCGCCGTGCAGACCGATCGGTGTTTGTAGAGGTGCTCAAGTTCAGAGGCCAAAACAATATTTGCAGATTTACTGACTAAAAAAATAATAATTTAAGAGTTAAAAAGTTTGTTTTGCTATATTGATGCAAAAAATACTTTCATGCTAAAACTCAAAACATTGAGCAAATATAGTTCACAAATTTCTTTAGAAAGAAGTATTATTTTTCATATTTATATTAACTTTATTGTATCAATATTTTATTTTTAAAATAGATACTGTTCGTCCACCATGATTCTGGAAAAAGACAACTAAACAAAATAACATGTAATTTACTAGAGTTTCTATTAAAAATTGCTGCAGTCTATTTATAAAACACAATATTCAACAAATTGATAAAAAACAACTGATTCATAATTTCATGACTTGCTCATAAAGACTTCAGTTGAAGTCACTGGTCTCCAGCTGCTGGTGTTACGGTGTAACTGATACAATCTTCATTTGAAGCACCGTCACTTTCAAAAAGGTGCGGAAGAGTTTGAACAAAGCTTGAGAATATTTGTTTTTAAATTTCCTCTTCTTATTATTATTACAATTTTTTTAAATTCCTTATTTTTATTGTTGTGATCAATATTATTATTTTTTATGACTATTTTACTTTCTTTCATGTAAAGCACTTTGAAATATTGTGTATGAAATGTGCTATAAATAAACTTGCCTTGCGTACTCTATTTTGATCGCTTCTGTAGACAGCAGTGTTTTTATCCAAACTATAACCTTTTATTCCAGCGCTTCTGTGATTATTTGAATGTCTGTTACACAGAAATTTACTTTTTCTTGCATGCAGCATAAATCCAGTCTTTCCCAACCAAGGTGTCTTGTGAAGTCTGTGATCCGTATCAGGGGCATCATGCACTCATTATTTTTGAGGGGGCATGTATGTTTTATTTATTTTTTCCTTTTTTTCCCCAAACGCATTAACTATATCGCGAAATATCTCGATTCTCACCTTTATAGATTATGTTAGTTGTTCTGTGGTGGGCGATGGTCAAAGTAGCCTAATGTAGCCTATTAACTATGCAAAAACCTGTCTGTTCATATAAAAACAAAATATGATATGGCATGTTATGTCATGCCATAACATTTTTAATACGACTGCCTTTATATTTAATGTGAATAGAAACATTGTAAGTTAGGCAACTTATCATAACACTTTCATTGTTCAGAAAGAGATCAAAGAACATTTACATTATCAAAGCAGTCATTCTTCAGAAGTGGGACAAAACAGGGTGCAAAATTGAAAAAATAAAACTCAGACAAATGACACTACATTTATGTATCTTATATGTACTAAGATACTGAGCTATGCTTTGATACAACCCCCCAATGTCAGGTGTGGACGGAGAGGCAAACACAGGGTTAGTGGAAACACTCTTCTTTTATTTTCTTTCCACAAACGAATTTCGAAGGATTTCAAACAAAACACAACATAAAACAAAGGAGTCCTTTAACTTAGAGGATTCATCCAACTCAAAGTCTCACTTCTGTTACAGGTCGGTCAGTGAAGCTTACGGCACGGCGGATCCAGGGAATCCAAGAGGTGAGTAGGGAAGTGAGTTAAGCTTACGACCTTGAGACCAACCAACGAAGGATTGTGGTGAGTGACTTGATATAGTGAGCCGGTAAGTGATGACAGGTGGTAATCAGTACTCCGGTGATTGCGAACGGGTGTAGGTGGTAGGTGTGGATGAAGTTGTGGGCGGATCTGTGACACCCAACTTAACAAAATGTGCTTTTTACCTTGGACTGTAATATAATTTCAACTTTATCTTTAACAGCATTCAAACACATTCTCATGTTAGTAAACAGATTACACTCTCACATCCCTTACAAAAAATTACTGCAGTTTTTTTTAAAGTAATACTGCAGTTTTTGTTACATGTAGAAAAATGCAGTTTTTTGGACACGAAAAACTGCATTATTGCCGTTTTACTGCAATACATCTGAAGTACTATTGAAATACAACTGCAGTAGAGCTGTAGTATTACTAACAAACAACTGCAATAGAACCGCAGTATTACTGCAATACAGCTGAAGTAGTACTACAGTTATACTGGAATAAATCTGCAGTAGTACTGCAATAATACAACTGAAGTACAATTCAGTACTACCAAAGTGCAATACTAATAAAATGCTGTACAGTAACACTGAAATGCAACCAGAATATTTTTAAGTTTTATTTTACACAACTGCAATATAATAAATTAAGGTACAAAACAACAGTGAATGTCTCAAACAGCAACGCAACAATAAATTATTTTACTTTTCTTTAAACTTAAAATAACAGGCTGAGAGTTACACTAAAAGTATTTAGTGTTTATTTACAAATCACACAATCATGCACATTTCTTCCCGCATTATTCAGACAGGTTTCATTTTCTGAAGAGCTTATCCTCATTGTTCTGCTTGGTTCTTATGACTGCCTTCATCTCAGACGTGGAAACACTATTTTGGATGTAGTCTGGAAAAACAAACAAACAAAAACGATCAGAAATTCTCAAGATTCAGTTACACTTTTCACTACAGGCATATTTAGTATGCTTAAAATAAATCTTAAATTGTGATGTCACCAAGTGTTTGTGAAAAGTATTCTGAGGAGTAATATGTAAGGTTTTATCCTTTATTTATAAATTTTAGCTTTATGGAATTGTAATAGGATTAGGTGATTGACAGCGGTGGTTGCCTATCAGCAAGTAGTACCTCCTATTTAAAGCCCGATTGGCTGTCACCTGGGATGCGTCACGTCCGTTTCCCTCTCCTTTGTTTGCCTGTGTTGAAGGTGGCTGTAGGTAAGCGTGCTATGTGTTAATGTGTGGTAGTTTAGGAATTATTACGATGTGTGTAACATGAAATCATTTTGTTGATCATAGTGCAGCTTTGTCTTCTGGTGCTGGTGCCCTTTTCACGCTGCTTACGGGTGGATTCGATGACTGTTCGCCTCTCGGGTATGTTTGTTTGGGAGCTCGTCATATAGGACTAGTATGGTTGTGTGGGCTTAAAGGAACACTCCACTTTTTTTGGAAATAGGCTCATTCTCCAGCTCCCCCAGAATTAATAAATTGAGTTTTACCGTTTTTGAATCCATTCAGCCGATCTCCGGGTCTGGCGATAGCACTTTTAGCTTAGCTTAGCATAGATCATTAAATCTGATTAGACCAGTAGCATCGTGTTCAAAAACGACCAAAGAGTTTCGATATTTGTCCTATTTAAAACTCGACTCTTCTGTAGTTATATTGTGTACTAAGTCCGGCGGAAAATGAAAAGTTGGTTTTTTTTTTTTTTTTTTTCCTAGTCCGATTTGGCTAGGAACTATACTCTCATTCCGGCGTAATAATCAAGGAACTTTGCTGCCGTAACATGGCCGCAGCAGGCGCAGTGATATTACGCAGCGCCTGAAAGTAGTCCCCTGCTAGGTAACTAGTTATAATATAGCCGGGGACTACTTTCAGGCGCTGCGTAATATCACTGCGCCTGCTGCCGCAGCAAAGTTCCTTGATTATTACGCCGGAATGAGAGTATAGTTCCTAGCCAAATCGGACTAGAAAATCGCAACTTTTCATTTTCTGCCGGTCTTAGTACACCATATAACTACAGAAGAGTCGAGTTTTAAATAGGAAAACTGTTAAACGTTGTTGAAATGTTACTGCTTCTACAGTCGCGCAGACGCGATCATCGTTATTAATTAAAAAGGACTGCTGGTCTGATTCTTATCGTGCCGTTTTAGTGCTCTGCTTCATATCTTTGGCTGGTTGGGGAGACCTGATCTGCTCTTTCCGTTCATATAAGAATATTGGTCTTTCTTTTGTCTTAAACTATTTAATCTTTTGTTTTCTTTTATTTTCAATTCTGAGGAAGTAAAGTTTGGTTGATTTTTGATTTTCTTTTCTTAATATGTATAAAATGGATTAAGTGATTTATAACTCTTGATGTATGTGATCAATCATTAATGCAACTCTACTTGTGCGTGTGATCATCTATTGAGTTCAAGGGGTTTTGTGATTAATCTCAGGTGACCAACTGTTTGATCCTTGCAAAGGTTATATTGCTTTCTCTTTATTTCTCTGTTATTGACATTCACTGCTGTGAGGACTTGCTTCATTAGTGAGGTCCATATTGTCATTTCCATGTTTATTGTTATAGTTTCTTAATTTCTTTTTGATTTATTGCAGGAGCTGGGGTCCCACGGTTGGATTGATCTTCCTTGTGGTGGTGGTTCTTTATCGTGTGCGGTGTACACTTTGAGTGCTTGATGGTGTGATCAGACTGCACGGGTGGATGTGCGCGCGTGGACGTGTTCCCTTGTAACACCGAACTCTACATTGATTCCTGCCGTTGGGAGCCTCAGCCCTGCTGGTATTTAGTTTTATTTTGTTATATATATATATATATATATATATACACATACACATACACATACACATACACACATAAACCCACTTTGTATGTAGTGGTTGTTTTCTTTTTTTTTTTTGTAATTTGTTTCGCTTGAAGCGGGGTTTTAGTGTTTCATGGGCTTTAGTGTCCAACATTTTAAATCTCTGTATTAATAAACCTTTTCTTTTCTTTTTTTATTTTATTTTTTTTATACTTGACTCACGTCTCTGGCCTAATTTTAGGAGGGAACCGAACCTGTGTGCTTTACTCAGTTTGAGTATTTTCTCTGGGGTTAACTCCTAGGGTGGCGTAGTCAGACTCTCTTAATGGTAAAACCTTGGGCTTGTGTCTCAAATTACACTGCCTCGCCACAGAATCAAATCGTATTAAACCTTGTTAACGACTCGACAAGCGAGTATTAATACAGTATATTTTAGCAATTCTGTTTATCTCGTGGATACGATAATAATACAGTATTTGTTGGGAAATTTATGAGCAACAGGTAACACGATCTTTGGCAAATAATTTAAGATTTGAAAATCACTGCACCAGGCTATTCATTAAAATTAATCGAGAGTTTATTTACTATTCTAGGATACACTACAAAACAAAACACATACACACGTTATGGCAAGATGAAAGCAGTTTGAAGAAAGTTAAGCTATTCTCTTTTCCTGAGAATAAAGATGACCTGAGAATGTCACAAACAGAAGACTTGACTATCGTTATCTTTTAAGATTCATTCAATTCAACTTAGAGAATTAGAGATTTGTTTGTTTTACTTGCTTTGAGTTGAAGGCTGTTCCTCTCTCTGGGGGTTGCTGGAGGGAAGTCCTGGACTTTCGCGCTGATGTGTTGTTGTCGCGTGACGTCACTCGGGATTCCTCTTTGAATTTGTGGCTTAATGGCAGCGCGCGAATGGCAATTGGTTTTGAAGTTCTTACGCTGCAAGTTACTTTGGTCAGACGTGGACAGAGTGTCCTTTGAGATGATCAAACTAGATGTTGAGTCTGTAGGCGGGTGAGGCGAGACCAAAGTTTCCAAGCAGCCAAGTTTTCCAGTTCAGTTTCCTTTTGCCTGTCGTTCCCCAGTTGTTCCAACTCTTTGCAAAGTTGGGTGTCTGGTTTTTATCGGACTGATTTGAGTCCATCCTATTCACTGTCTGACCCAATCACGTTGTCTCTGTAGGGCGGAGCCCCGCCCAGCACGGCTTCTTTTCGTGCATACATTATCTGCTAATAAATATGTCACATGGAGGAAATATCCTAGCAGATTTCTATAAAGTGTTACAGTCATGCCTTATGATGCTAAAAGTCAACATTCATCCTCATCCCATTAATGCAATAAAAATAAGGTTTAATTCAATACCAAACATGAGGTATTTGTATCGAATACCTATAATCTTACCTGCTAAGCGGGTTAAGTCATAGATTAAAATATCCTAAGTTCTAATAATCACAGCAAGATAACAAAAACAAAATACCACATTCATATATATATTGTTTCTTGAGTATATTGCTTTAATAGCAGCAGTCTTTTCTTAATTGTCCTTTTGGGCAAAGTCCATAAAAGTTTGGGTTTTTTTTTTTTTGGGAGAAGAGAAACTAGGCGCATTCCTTTGGAAGGCAGGAGACCGAAGCTGAGGTCGTGAGGAGTATCACGTTGTGTGGCTCTGGTGATCTTCTTAGCTCAGACGAAGCTGTAAGTCAGTCAATTTTTTTTGTTTATCAGAAGGTAGTTTATGGTAAGCGGGGTCGCAGTATCGCGGACGCTCTGGTTCTGGAGCCTCTCCAAAGAAGTAATTCTTTGTTGTTAACTCCGGGCAGATGTAGCGCAGTCATTTAAAAAAAATATATAAAAACTTCATAAAATGTTTTTATTAATAATAATAATTGAAAAAATATATAATTTACAAATATATGTAAAATATATTCTATATACTGTATTCTAATAATATAGTGTTCCACAGTTATTGTGCCCCCTTCATTAAATACTGTGTGTAACCTATAACTCTCTTCACACATAAGTGCTAATCCATGGCTAGGTGTCCATTACATGATTTTAATGCATGAGGTGAAGGCAAAAAACCACCCGACATGAAACAGGTTGCCTCCACTGAAGTTGATTAAATTTGTGTAATACACACCTGTTACAGCTAGTTTAAAAAGTTAAGTTAAAGTTGCCTATAAAGAGATAGCTAACCCAAAAATGAAAATTCTGTCATTAATTAGTCACCCTTGTGTGGTTTCACACTCGTAAGACCTTCATTCCTCTTTGGAACACAAACAAAGATATTTTTAAAGAAACGGGGAGCTTTCTGACACTGCATAGACAGCAATGCAACTTACACATTCAAGCTCCAGGATGGTAGGAAAGACATCGTTAAAGTAATTCATGAGACTCCAGTTGTTTTAACCCAATTTTATGAAGCAACGCGAGTGTTTGTGTCCAAAAAAACAAACTAATTTTCCACTTATTTACAAAAATTCATGAGAGCATCACAACGCATGAGTGTTGTGTTCATGCGACAGAAGACAGAACTGAGGTTAAACCACTGGAGTCACATGGATTACTTTCACAATGTCTTTGCTATTGTTCTGGAACTTAAATGAGTTAGTTGCGTTGCTGCCTATAGAGAGGGGTCAGAAAGCTCTCAGATTTCATCAAAAATATCTTAATTTGTGTTTTAAAGATGAACAAAGGTATTACGGGTTTGGAACGACATGAGGGTGAGTAATTAATGACAGAATTTTCAGTTTTGGGTGAACTAACCCTTTAATGTTTGTGGAGTACAGCTTGACTGGAAGCGTAAAACTAAGTAAATTTTCATTAGTTTGTTTGGTTACAGGTCATTAGATCTAGCGTTCTGACTGTATGTGTGTGTGCTACAGTACAAGCAGCGGATTGATTTAAAATAGCGATGGAACTGATTATAATTATCTGCATTCATTGTTTTAATGCACACCTTCCAGTCAATCAGAGAGAATCAGAGTCCACAAAAAAAAAAAACTGCTGAGAGCTGATGTCATGCATTGAGAATAATTGCTGTTATAACTAGATTTCATTACCTTTCCACTGCCTCGGCTCTCTCTCTGTTTTCATACTGAAATGGCACTAGTATTGTAAATCTTCTTTTTAGCTCTTTGACTTCATTTAACTCCTCGATCTCTTCATGTCTGCAGATCTCTTCCACGGCTGAGTCGACAGAGGACTTATACACTTGATTTCTCCAGCACTCCCACAGGTCTTACTTTCTGAAATACAATAGCAGTTATTATGTATTATAAACTATAAAGATAATTGTTAATAAAAGATCAATTAAATAAAGTAGATTACTGCTCACCATTATTTGAGTGCTTGTTTCACCACAGCCATCATCTTCTGTTGAATTATATTTTTGGTCGTCTTTTTTTAGTTAACAGCACATTTTCCTGAAAATAGCAATCACATACTGATAAAATATCCATTTCCACACATTAATGTCACACTGCTGCACATAAATGCTGGTGTACAATGCTGTGAAAAATAAATCCTGATTTATTCTATTTTTGTTTATATCCAGTACTAAATATTGTCAGATATATGTTAATTACTTTACAGTGATAAAAAGAAAAATGATGCAAACCGAATCTGCTGTGAAGCAGCTCTAAACAGTAAAACGTGTCATTGTTCAGTTGAAATCAGTGTTGACTGATCAGTGTTAAAAATCATCAAATATAAAATAATTTCAGTGCATCTAGATAGAAGTGGTGTCATCATCTAGCTCAGTTCAGAAAAAAAAAAAAACATTGGGAGAAAGTATGTTTAGTTTAGGGATCAGTTCTCCTCTGGCCAACAAATGAACATGGTGTGATTGTCACGAATCTGGTCCATGCACTTCCGCTCCCTCACCACCAGAGGTCACCCGCTCATCACATGGACTCTTGCACTTCACCATCTAACTACATTTCCCATCATCCATCGCACAGACATCACAGCTGTCACCAATCACTCATTGCACTAATCACACGCACACCTGATCCTACGCACACACAATCACACACTCTATTTAAGCCTTGGACTTTCTCTGCCTCACGGTTGAGTATTGTATGCGTTTACGCTCCCCTAGCTGTAGCTACTCTACAGAGCCCTTGTCAGTGTCCTAGTCTTGCTTAACCTGTTCACCTGTGTTTATTTCTTACCCGTGTTTCCTGGATTAACCCTTTCTGTGCCATTCCGTGTTTCTTTTCAGTTCCTGTATTGTTCTGCGTTTTTCACTACCCTAGTGTCAGCTGCGATACAGAACTTTTGTTGTTTTTCTATTCTGTGTTCCTAGTGTTTCTCCCTGTTCGGACTCTGTTTATTTCCCTTGCCTGGATTATAGCCCATGTACCTGGATTATCTCTCTGCCTTGCCCACTGGATACTGTTCGCTGTCGACCGACCTTTGCCTGCCCTAGGATTGCTCTTTGTCTTGTCCCTGCCATACCTGTTTGCCATTGCTCGACCCTGCCTGTATTTATGACCATGCCTGTGAATAAAAGCTTGCACATGGATCCGCACGTCTCACGTCTTGTCAGCCCCATTACAGAATACTCGGCCCCACGAGGATCCAGCAGCTTGTCCAGCAATGGACCCTGGTCAGGTATGGATCCTTTCAACCAGCTGCTCGATCTACAACAGGGTAGTCTTTCCATTGAGGAGTACGTCACTCAATTTTGTGTGATCTCGGACATGGTACCTTTTGATGAGGTGGTATTAAAGACATTTTTCGTTTTGGACTGAATGAGCCTGTATTTATGAACATGCCTGTAAATAAAAGCTTGCACATGGATCTGCACGTCTCACGTCTTGTCAGCCCCGTTACAATATGATTCAGGCTGCATCACAATTTAGTGTGAAATATACAGGACTGTAGGCCTACAAGTAGCTGGAGTTATGGATCTCATTTAAAGACTAAAACCTAAAATCAGGTTTACATTTGTGCCTAACTAGAATGTGAGTGACCTTTAAAGCATTTCCAGAAATAAAGTCTCACCAACATCTGTTCAGAGCCTTTTCACTTTCTCTCTTCTCCTCTTTCCTAATGCTTCCTTCGTTGCAAACGCTGAACACTTTTCAATGATCAATTAGGGGATGATGCTCTCCTAGAAACAAACAAACAAATACACAGAATATTAAATGCAATTTTGTTCATTCATTATTAGAAATGATGTACTGATGCTATTGAACTAAACTGAGCTGGACAATGACACGACTGATTTCTACAGAACTGCTTGTAACAAATTGCTGAGCCATAGCAGAAATAAATGCATCTATACACAGGGTTGTCACTGGTTGGATTGAGATGTTGGTGTTTTATTAGATTAGATTTTAAGATTTTATAATATAATTATAATTTACTTTATTATAGTAGAAGTGTAGTAAAACAGCATTAAAGCAGTTGTTTTGTCTTCCTCTCAGACTTAGTTCTGTGTGTTCTGTGCAGAGACCCGCGAGCGCTACAGATCAGCACTGAAGCGGTGTTTCCTCTCATCTTCTGCTCATCTCAGCGGGTTGAATAAGATATCCGTCAAGTCATTTTACATCTCTCTAAAATTATAACTGAAGATATATGAGGACATTATACTCACCGCTAAACTGGATGAGTCGACTAGTCTCCACCTCGCCTGATGAACTTCCTCCAGGAAGCGTTTCTTCTCTTTTGTCGCACTTGTGAATGGTCTCGGAGTGTAATGTTGTTATGTCTTTGTGCTTTAATTGTGATAGTTCACATATGAACGATGTTGTCAAACCAAAACATATTTCAGTAGACACTACGGAAAAGACCCCGTTACAAGCAATCAGCTGCTCGCGAGACTCGTTGTCAGGATAACGACCGAAGGAAGGTGAAATATTCCATAGGCATTTTCTTATTTTTTTGTACCAAAAATATTTTTGTACGAATATTTAATAGGAAGTCTACATTACAAAAAATAAAATGAAAAATAAATAAAAAACTTGTCAAGTCTACTGTAACCACAGCACAAATGAATACAGTATAACTGCAGTACAGGCCTTATACATGAAGACTTTAATGGCAATGAAAATAACCTCATTTACATTAAAGTTTAATTATTGAACCTAATCGCAGGAGTGTTTTTAAAAAAAAAAAAGCTCATAAAATTAAATAAAATAAATTTAATCAGACAGACTTGATCTGAAATCTTCACCTGCATTTCAATTGTGTATCACTGAACTATAGTTATATTGTATCTGTACTTCATTATACTGCAAATCTACAGCTGTACTTCATTGTACTGCAGTTATTTTTTGTAAGGGATGTGACCAACAATTCCTCAACAAATATAAAATATCATAATATAAAATATTCCTCTGACAGAGGTGACACATCTGACGGTCGTGACGAAAACCTGAATTTGTAGTCTTTTTAACTATCAAATAAATTGAGTCAATCAATTACTGTATTAAAACAAACACAACAAACAGTGAGTATGTTACTGTTTTTAAAGATTTTATTCAAGAGTCACATTTAAGTATTTTGATATATCATTGGAGCACAAAATCTTATGGTGGTGAACACAAAATCTGACGGTGTTGACAAATTTGGCATTTCTTTCACAAAACAAATGGAGTTCGTGTAGTAGCCATTTTGTTTCCTCTGTTGATGCTAGATGCTAATGGACCCTGCTTCAGGAGAATAAAATGATCTAAATATTTCAAATAATTTCCTCAGAAAGTGGAGGATGGTGTTGACATATCATGGTTGTGACCAGGAAATATTAACATTAAGATTTAAAATATTATAAAACTGTAAAACTGACCAGAGCCTGTCTGACACTGATGTACTCTGCAGAGATGAATGTGGCGAGGGGTCCTTTAGAGCGACAGCTGCCCCTGATATTCCCTGATTTTATGAAATTTTTGTTACGGGGCTGACGAGACGTGAGACGTGCGGATCCATATGCAAGCTTTATTGAATCAGAGACGTGGTCGAACAATGGCAGACAGGTGTATAAAGGCAATGCAAAGAGTTAACTGAAACAAGCGTGGGTCGATGATCGGCAAACAGTATCCAAAGGGGCGAGACAGGAGAGGTAGTCCAAAACGTCAGCGATAGTCCAGGCCGGGGAAAAGGCAAGGCAAGGCAAGGCAAGGCAAGGCAAGGCAAGGCAAGGCAAGGCAAGGCAAGGCAAGGCAAGGCAAGGCAAGGCAAGGCAAGGCAAGGCAAGGCAAGGCAAGGCAAGGCAAGGCAAGGGGGCTCTGTAGGGCAGCAATAATGCATACAATACTCGGCAGTGAGGCAGAGAAAGTCCAAGGCTTATAAAGAGTGTCTAATGGGTATCAGCTGTGTAATCAGTGCAATGTGTAATCTGACAGCTGTGTGATCTGTGCGATGGATGATGGGAAATGTAGTTAGATGGTGAAGTGCAAGAGTCCATGTGATGAGCGGGTGACCTCTGGTGGTGAGTGAACGGAAGTGCACAGACCAGATTCGTGACAATTTTAATGAATGTCTGACGGTGTTGACAAAAAGTGGGGATACAACTTTGAAACCTTATGAAACATGCATGTATCACTGAAAAACAACCTTGCTTTGATATGAGATATTATTAAGTGTTGCTTTCGATAAAACAAGCTCTTTTTTTATCATTAAAAAAACATTTCTATCCAAGTTATAGCATATTAATTACTGAACCCCTCTCTGTGGACACAGTTTTAGATGTAGTGAGAAGACAATAAGAGTCATAGATGTAAAAATTAGCTCTTCATTTAAGCTTTTATTTTTAATTTTAGCTTTAGGAAATCGAATCGTAGAGATTCGACATTGATCTGATTAATTGATATTAATCAAAACATATAATTTATACTTTATTAACGACTCGTCCAGTGAGCATTAAACCAGTATATCTTAGCCAATTCTGTTTATTTCGTGGCCACGATAACAATACAGAATTGGTTGAGTAAATCTTGAGCAACAGGTAACACGATCTTTGGCAAATAGTTTCAAACTTGAAAAACACAGCACCAGCCCACTCTTTATAAATGAAACGAGAGTGTATTTGCTGTTCTATGATACAATACTAACAAAACACATACTCATACACATGTTCTGGCGAAAGGATTGTGATTTGAAGACAGTTTGAGGTGTAGCATTTGGACCAATCAGACACAATTTTCATTTGATTTAACAAATGAAATTAGTTATTAAATTAACAAATAATCACAGACCCCTCACCCAATACGCATTCTTGGGTGCCCCTATGTCTGCAGACGCCTCCAGACCACCCCGGTGCCATGGCAACCCATCAGATAACACTAGTTTTATTGCTCAAAGGAATGCAAATGGTCGAGCAACACTCACTTCATATCCACTTTAGGAAAAGGACATTATGCCATAAAATGGACTCTTCTCTAATTAATTCATAGGAAAACCTTTCTTTGAATGAGCACATATATCATTAAGTCATTGTGTATATTATTACTGTTTTTGTGTATTTTATACTGTTTTATGCATGCTTATAATAGATGACTAGTTAATATCACTCTGACTGTAACATGTTTGGTCTCTATCAATTCGTCTTCAGATGATCTAAGTGAGAGTGAATATTACATGTTGATACCTATGCAACATATCAGTGTCCTAAGAATCTTTAATAGTTTGTATAATAACTTTCAATCCAACCCCTTTTGCAAATTACCATGCTCTCAGACAAAGGGCCATAAACCCCCCAGTATTTCCGAACTCCCGCTTGGAAATTCAGCCTTTCTCATTGGTCAAGCCCATCCTGAGAGGTGTGACCATAGACTGTAAAAAAGATGGACGACGCATCTCCGCTTCCATCCACTATAGAAAAGTGAAGCGAATACATCTCAGTATGGCCGCTGCCATCTTGAGTAAATGACGTCATTTGGAGCCCGAGTCTGCGCAGTAGAGATTCGTTTGGAGCCAGAGTCTGCGCAGTAGAGTCGAGAGGTGGAGCCGCGGAATCAAACTCCCGCCCAAACTCCCGCAGACCCAATCAACCATAACGACACGCCCCATTTTTATAGCATCAAATTACTAGCTAAAATCAAACGTATCACAAAAATGAACAATTGAACATATATCAGCGTGATAACAATTACCTTAAATGACCAAAACCATATTTCGGAAAATTGTATTGGAGGTGTAATTAATTTTTTTATTTTGACTGGAGTCCCATTCGTTTACATGGAGAGGGCGGGGTTTATGACCTGTACTGCAGCCAGCCACCAGGGGGCGATCAATCAGCCCGCAGCTTCACTTTTAAGGACGAGTGAGACACACCCGGGTGTGACTCTTCGCAGACTTTAAAGAGCCCACGCACAGTTCC
Organism: Acrossocheilus wenchowensis; assembly: GCA_029620275.1. Lineage (NCBI taxonomy): Eukaryota > Metazoa > Chordata > Actinopteri > Cypriniformes > Cyprinidae > Acrossocheilus > Acrossocheilus wenchowensis. The sequence continues at coordinate 836,463 of JAJUBA010000520.1, forward strand.
CTCGCGCGCACTCCCTTTTACCTTCGGTGCCCTGGAGACACACTTATCACCTTGGAAACCTCGCGGCTCCCCTTCCGGGGGGAGTCCGATCTTCTGGCAGTTTTAAGTTCGGTAACTTTGTCAACTCACTTCGGACTAATCAACCCATGGCTGGGATGACGAAGCTTTCACTCCTAAAGGAATCTACCAGGAATCTACACATTATACATGCACCAGGATACTTTACTCAGCACCCACAAAACCCATGCAAGTAACCGCTTGTTAACTATCTAGATGCGCTTCTAGGCTTCGACCCCTTTTAATTAAGGTGATGTGATTTTCTAATGGTTCATAACAGGTTGTAGTTAGCTGATGTTAAAATCCTGCAATGCTCTCTCTTGCGCGCGAGCGCTCCCTCTCTCTCTCTCCCTCACCCTCTCTCTCTCTGTGCCTTCCTTACGTTGGCATCCATGTTTAATGTGTGTATATCTGTGTCTAGTTCAATGTTGCATGTTCCCCTGTAGTGTAGTTTAATAAATATCCATAAGTATTCACACTTGGTTGTCTGTGTCTGCTGCTCTCAGAACGAGGTCACTTTAACGTCCGGTCTTGCTACATGCTCGGAACAATGCTTCCGTAAGGAAATTATTTGTCGTGGCCAGAGGAATAATTTTCCTTAGAGTCGATAGAAGGGTCCGTACTGCAGACGAACTAATCATTTTATTGTACTATTAATACTACAGCTAATTCCTGAAGATGGATATATAATTGATAACCCGTTATGATTAATTATGTTCATCTCATAAAGCAAATATGCTACAGAGGTTCTAATGCTCTTTTCCAAGAGTCCTGTAAATTCGACCTGAGGACGTCACAAATAGAGAACTTTGCTATCTTTACCTTTTAAAGATTAATTCAAACCAGCTCAGCAAGACATGGAGAAGTTCTGCTCAGAGTTCGATGATTCAACATCAAACATACCGTATTTGGCATACCGAATACATACACTAATTTTATCTACCTAAACGGGTTTAAGGCATAGATTGAGATTTCCTAAATTCTGAATAATCACACCAAGCATATGATACTGAACACTAGTGATCTGTTTACAGAGAAAAGTTATACATCACAGATTAAGAAAATACCAAAGGTTCCAATACACAGCAAGCTTATAAATGACATAAAATACAACCTTATATCCATTACACCCCAAGAACCCGCACTATTTGGGGTTCCTCTGGCTACGTGAGAGGTGTGTTTCGTCAACTGAGGACAGAGAGAGAGAGAGAGAGAGAGAAATAGGCCTGACACAGGATCACGGTTTTTCATCGCACACGATATTGAGGTATTATTGTTGATTTATTTGTGCTCAGGAGAGTGAAGGAGCCCATTTTCAGTTTCTCTGGCCATCACGAACACGAGCTACGATCCAGGCCTGCAACGCGGTGGGTGTTAATTACTGGTTTGTGTGTGTGTGTGTGTGGGCCCACAAGTGTTTAACATTGGTTCATATGGTGTTATTCAGTGCGCTTAAAACACTGTGAATATTCAAAGGGATATTCCGATACCCAAAGTCAGTCATTTTATTAATTTCGTTCCAATTGAGTTAATTTGTTCAATCTGTCATCTTGATATTTATTATTTCAAAAGAAGTTTGTTTTGACAATTTAAATATGTTTGAGTATAGATCTAAATTTTAAATAACTTTCTAAAGAGAAATACTTCAATTTGTGACGTCATTGCTGTAGGCATTTAGTTTATTGATCCTGGTGCGCTATCCTAAAATTATAATAATACACAGGGGGCGCTAGATACACATAAGCTTTTTAAAATTACTGGGAATATATACTCGACGAGTAATTAATGACAGAATTTCCATTTTTGGGTGAACTATCCCTTTAACTCTTTCTTTTAGACGAGGAAGACGCAGAAATGAGCTCATATCTCATATGTAAGCAAATAAAAAATAATGCAATCATCAACAATAAACAGCATATAAATGAAAGCTGCCTAATGTTACAGAGTGAAATGTGGATCCAGAAAGTGTTAAAGGCCTGTGCAGGCTTTGGGATACTGATGGAAGACATCTACTGCAGCTTTGCTTTAATCATCATACTAAATATCATCCAGATGTAGTCTTTGTTAAAAATTAGATTTTCTCTACTTTTTGCTCAAAATTTAGCTTTTTCTATTAAACCTACCAACATTCAAGTGTTTATGAAAAAAAGAATGCTTGAAGCTAGAATAAAACTGATTTTTGTTTGTTTGTTTAAAAAGTAGAGGATCTGTTCTTTATTTTGATGTATTGCATGTTCAGATATTCATACAACAAAATATTCTGGGGGCCTGAAATTTTAGTAAAAATCCTCAAAAATGGCAACTTTTTTCAAAAACGCTGGCGGGGAAGGAGTTAAGTGCCTGAGGAGATGTCTTGTATATCTTTTAATTGTAGTTATTTGATTTTGTTATGTTTTTAACTGTTTTATTGTTGTATTATTATGTGCTTTATAAATAAACTTTAACTTAAAAATGCTATTTCACATTCAGTTCACCATCAACAGTTATTAGTCAAATAAGTCGAGGCAGAAACAGACGCCGGAGAACAGTAAGCTCTTTAATATACAAAAACAATACAGTCATCTATACGACACACTTCTACAAAAACACACAACAGTATTACAGCGACCTGCTTATCAAACTCTTCAGACCGCCGTGTCATTTTCTAGTGCTGCTTATTATTTTATACTTTTATAAAGTTCACTCAGTACACCTCTAATATACTTTAACCAGGAGAGCTGATATTAGAGACCTGAGACGGGTGTTTTTAGGAATAGTTTACCCCCAAAATATGTTTTGATCATAGACATAAATTACATTTTCATTTTGAGTGAACTATCACTTTAATATTGCAATTATTTCTCTAAAATGAGCACCAGAAATGTACATGCATAGGGAAAATCAGCTAACAAGCATAAATATCATAAAATTAAATGAGAATTTAATTGAGTAACACTTTGTAATAACTTTCATTAATAAATCATTAACAAACATTATGTAATGCTTAACGGATCATTAGTTCATATATATTCACATATCTAGAAATGTGAAATAATGTGCTTGTTAATGTTTACTAATTAAACGTATTAATGTAAATTAAAATGGTTACAAATGTCATTTAACTTCTAGTTCATATGATCATGCACATCTTGATAATCTTCAAATGATTTGAACAGATGTTATACAACGATTAAAAGCTTTTAAAGCACAGAACTTCAGCTGCCGTTGAGGTGTGATACGGGTGTAAGGTCAGGGACAGGTTTGGTGTTATGGGTTGGTTTAAGGTCAGTTAAGGGGTCATTGATTACTAGAAGAGAACACGATTCAATCTGTTTATATTGCATTGTTTTGATAAATGACAAATGTTATTAAAAATTGTTGTTGTTTTTCCCTCCTGTTGATGAATGACTCCAGGAATAATCTGTTTAATGATACACAATAGTATAGTAATATAAGTGTTGAGGCAATAAAAACATGTTTTGCACCCAAATTACAATGTGTGACATGTCTTTACCAAGCATTCAGCTAAACTTAACTAAACACCCTTTACACAAACATTGATAAAGTAGCTAAAAGTCCAGTGCCAATAAAGATACTAAAAAAGGTTTATAAACATTTACAAATAATGAATAGTCTCAACTAGATTGGGTAACGCAATGGTTCAAAACATGAACAAATGATTCATAAATGATTTCTAAAGATGTGAAAATAGGGTGAATTCCGGTCATTTGGGACACTTTGCCATCAAAATGACTGTTCATGAAGGTAATAATGATTAATAAATGTTTATAAACATTTACAATTGATGAATAGTTATCACTTTAGATTGGATCCTGCTAAAACATTAACAAATAATTAATAAATGTCTATAAATAGTAGAAATCTACACAACAAACAAAGACCAAATATATGACCTTTACAGACTGTGATTATGAGTTAATTAATATATTAAAGGGGTGGTTTACTGCTTTTTTTCTTTGCTTGATTGTGTTTATGGGGTGCAATATAACATGTCTTCGTGTTTCATTTGTTAAAAAACGTCATATTTTTAATATATTTCACCTTTATTGAAAGCCGCTTTCTCCTCTGTCATTTGAACAACCGGTTGACTTCCTGATTCTCTGAAACCACTCCCTCAGAAACAGGTGATGGGCTCAGATTGGTCAGTTGGGCCGGTGTGTTGTGATTGTGCAGTACGCAGTTTAGCCATTGTCCAGAAACTTCACGCCCATTACCTTCACGAGCGACAGCTGCACGTGCTGCAGTCAAATGTAAATAATGGTGTCAATATTGCCGTATCAGTTTGAGCCAGAATCAGACCCAGAAAGCGGTAATGAAGAGAGTCAAGCAGAACTTCTGCAAGCACGGCTCTTACAAACGTTTCTGAATGGAAGTTTGCTGTTGTGATTACATACAATTTTTTTGAAGTTTGTACACGTTTGTCTTATACACACAAAATATCATTGAACTAACTGGCTACTAACCAAACAGCGCTGGCTTGTGTTTACGTTCTTGATCAAATCGAAAAATTACGTCATAAAGTATACATGGAAAATACATTTACAAAATTAGTACATAATTACAAATTCGGGTCCAAAATGTTTGTATGCGTTTGTCATAGACACACGAAATAGCATTTAACTAACTGCCTACTAAAGCCAGCGTTGGCATTTGTTTACGACCTTGATAAAACTAAAACACTACGTCTGAAATTATACATGCAAATACATTTAAAATGATGAAATCTTACTTACAGACTGTGGCCCAACAACCACTGCCTCTGGTTTTAAAGCTGTAACTGCTCCATGTTTTAGTAATAGTTTCTGTGTGAAACCGGCATTGAACTCATGCAGATTCTGGAAGCTGTCTTCCGTGAATTGCGCAGCACAGAGAGCTAAGATTGTAATTGTCAGGAACATAATCAAACATAAATTTTAACCATTGTTGACGAACTACAGCAACCGTAGGAAGCCCGAACACAGAAGACCTGACAGCTGGGTGAAAATAACACCGTTTCGACGGCATGGCTACAACTCTCCACTATAACTCTTCCTCTTCTACAAAGCCGCAGAACATGGCCTTGCCCCCTTTTCTGCATGTTCCGGAGGGAGGGGTTGATGGGTTTATTTCGTATGCAACCCGGGAAGTATCTCGTTGTAGTCCCGTATGAGTCGTTTTTGTAGGCATTAAACTTCCTGATTTTTAAAAGACGATATCTCCGCTTACGTTGAAGTTTCAGCGCAGCAACTTTGCAGATACTGTTCATGCACCAACAGCAACATTACACACTATTTAAAACGAAAAAAGTGAAATCGCAGTAAACCACCCCTTTAACATGAATAATTTGTTCTTAAAATGACTAATTAAGATATACTTTCACAACATTTGTAAATGTAAAAATGAGCATTAGCTAATATGTGAACTGAAGTTTAAAGACATTTGTAAGCATTCAAACGTACATTAATAAATAAACTTGTAATCATTGTGTGATTTCTGTTAAAATCATTTGTAGGCTAGGGTGTTAAAAGCATTGAAAGTTTAATGACATTTGTAAACATTAACTAATTATCCATTAATCATTATATAATGTCACATGTTTGACCTAGTTTCTTTTGTTCCCTCATTGGTTAATTAGCTCCTCACCTGTATCTGTTTTCCCTTTGATTACATTGATTATTTAAAGCCTGTGTTCTCCCTCCACTCTTTGTCTGCTATTGAGTTAACCACATCTGTTTTACTACTCCTTTCTCCTGGAATTCTACTGAGGATTATTAATAAAAGACTTTCATTTGTTCTATTCATCGTCGTGCGCCTCTTTAGCTGACACGTAACGTTACAGAATAGCAGACCGAAACAGTGAGTAATTAAGTGGCGTTTTTCTTTGTTTATTTTTATTTTTTCACTGTCCTCTCCCAGTATGGATCTACCCGGAGTCCAACTCCTCTGCCTGAAGCAGTTGGACCGTTCGCTGGAGGACCATACAAGGGACTTTCTCAATCTGGCGTGCCTTACACACTTCCCGGACCACTCGTTCTGTGTTTTTTACATCATAAGCCTGAGCGAGCAGTGTAAGGCACGCCTGCCAGCGAACAGTCCCAAAGAGGATTTCGCCGCTTGCGTGGAGTGGGTGCGGGAGAATAATGGACTGTTTTTCTCCGTCTGCCCTGCCGAGGACGACTCCAGCCCCACTCCCGAACCAGAGACCAGCCAGCCATCACCCCGACCTACGGAGATACTGCCTGAGCCCACTGCAACTGAGCCACTACCATCCTCTGACCAAGTGCGTGAGCCGGCAAAAGCGTTCGTCGTCGAGGGAGTTGTTTGGTGGTGCTCGAGGACTTGGAGGGAAGCCCCGCCCACACTCCTACGACTGAGGGTGAGATGCAGCTGATCTCTGGGAGATATGAAGAGGAACTGAAGGACATTTTTCAGACAGACCTTATTGACTGGTGGGGAGAAGTACAAACCTTTGTCTCCGCTGGTTCCGTCCAGCCCTGAATCCCCTGTGTCTCCGCTGGTTCCGTCCAGCCCTGAACCTCCTGTGTTCCCTCCCAGCCTCCCTCTCCCGCCTCATCTCAAGCCAGTCAGCTCCTCGCCTCCAACACCGCTGATGCCTGTCAGTCCCTCAGCTCACCCTCAGTCAGCGCTTGCCATGCGCTCTGCTCTGCTGCCTCGGGACTTCCAGTCTCCAGCTCCGCTCAGATGTGCGGATCCCCTGTCTCCACTCCCAGCCTCCGAGCCCTTGACTACACCTCGGTCCTCCGACCCATCGGCTCCACCTCAGCTCCTAGCTCCCTCGTCTCCACCATTGCCCGTCATCCCACCGGGCTCCCTCGTCCCTCTGGCTCCGCCTTGGTCAGTCGTTGAACATCTGCCACCTCGGGACTCCACTCCTCTGGCTTTGCCTCGTCACTCCATCCCTCTGGGTCTGTCAGGCTCCTCCGGCTCCACCTGCATCCTCAGTCGCATCGGCTCCACCGCGGTCTTCCGGATCCCCGCCTCCGCCTCCCCTTATGAAAGGAAAATATATTTACCAATATATTGTAATATTATTTTTCCCTTTTATTTTCCAATATATTATATATTCGCATACATTGAATAATATATTGATGATACATATATTATATATTGCAAAATATACAAATGATTGCCGCTTTCAATATATTGAACGTGAATATATAATATGTGCGTTTATATATCCCAAAATATATGTAATTATATTTATAAATATCTACCATAATATATTTCAATTTATATGGGAAAATGTTTTGGTAATATGTAAAGATATAGTGTCACATGTATGTTTAATACATGGTAGAATATATGTAAAATTATATGGAATTATATACATGAAATATGTGTTCAGTATATTGTGGAATACATTTTAAATATGTAATATTATCAAATATAATGTGAAAATATGTGAAATATATATATATACACACACAATATGTGTACATATGAGAACATGCACACACAATGTATATACATATATGGTGATATATATAGTATATTTATATGTAACATCTAAAATATGAATTAATAAATATGTAATCTGCAATATATGTGCAAACCTTTATACCACATATTAACACAGACAAATGGGTAATCTATCAAAAGCCACCTTTATTTTCTTTTAATTAGGCAGATAATAAAGAGCTACACAGGCCTACCAATATTAAAACTATTTGGTAAACTTAACAGTGCAACATTTTTAAATGGCACCATTGAACACAAAATATTAATTATAAATTAAAGCAATTTCAATGTCTGTTCTAAACATTCAGCAGTGCAATATAAATAACATTTCTATAAAAGAAAAACAAAAAAATAATAATTATAAATAAATAAAAACTGTGGAAAAGCCAAGAAATATGCCAAAAGAACAGTGCGTTATCCTGGTTAGGAGTCCATCTTGGTTCTTCACTGATTTAAACGAGCACACTTTTGGACTTCACCTGGTGTCTTAGCTCGCAGATTCTACCATTAATGGATTTTCTGACATCAGCTTCCTTGGCCATCAGAAACTGGTTTACAACAGTATCTGTGGAACAGAACAACAATGATTACTCTACCCCTCCTCACTCCTCCAGCTGCCCCTCAGGTTTGCGAAAATCTCGATCCCCTCCCCCCGCCTGGTTGATTCTGGAAAGCACCAGCTCTAAAAACTATTTACCTAGTAAAGCTTGAAGTTTGCTCGGGTCGAGAGCCTTCCGACGATCAGCACAGGGATCCAGCTTGCTGACCCCTCCTTTCAGGTTGGACTTGAGGAGGATATCCACACTGAAGAGCCCCATCAGTAGCACCCGTGCCATCCCATTGGGGGTGGTACTAGCTTTTGCAGTCTCCCAACAATGTGACGAGACAGTGACTGTTCCATCATTCCCGATTTTCACCTTTTGTAAACAAACAAAAAAAATAAATAAATAATTAAGACCTTAAGCCAGGGGTGCCCAATCCTGCTCCTGCCGATTGACTGTCCTGCACAGTTCATCTCCAACCCTAATCAAACACACCTGCCTTTAATTTTCAAGTGATCCTGAAGACCTTAATTGGTTGCTTCAGGTGTGTTTGATTAGGGTTGGAGATGAACTGTGCAGGACAGTCAATCGGCAGGAGCAGGATTGGGCACCCCTGGCTTAAGCAAAGAAATAAACAAGGAAAATCACCACAAGCAATAGAATGTCAAAAAAGCTTTCATTTTTGTTTAAAGGACAATTCCGGTGAAAAATGAACCTAGGGGTAATTAACACATGGTTACCGAGTAGATCGTTCTCTGGGATGCGTTTTCATGATAATCAAATGTAAAGAGTTTTATCTCTAAAAACAGATTAGCTTATAATTATTAGCTAGTATATGGGGCACAGACTAAGTTAAAGTAAATCGCTAGTTAATACCACTAACAAGGCTCAAAATAGCCTCACACTAACACGGTAGCATAATGAGGGTCCTTACATGCAAACCGAAGCATTGAGAACTTTGTAAGTGTACAAACAGTTTAATAAGATACTTTATAAAGACAGTACATTACGTGTATACTGACAGCAGCCATATTGAAAAACAGTCTCGACAAGTCGAGCGATGAACGCTGTGCTAAGTGATATGAACTTAAGTGATATGAATTCCTCCTCCGCCTGTCTTTTTACAGCAACCTTGGCCTTTTTCTATAAGGCAAAGATGTTCATTTTTAATATTTAATCATGGACAATCCAATACACAAACGATCCCTAATCTGATATATCAATCTTTAATGTGTAATTACCTGTTTAGGATTTCCAGAGCCAGAAGCTTTGTTGCCAGTACTGGTGGCATCTTCCTCACCAAAGTCTAGGCATTTGGCTTTCCTTACCCTCTTGCCCGCCATGTCCTCTGGATATAGTTCCCGCTCAGCAGCTCTGAGTGAGCCTCTTTTTCTACAATCACATAGAAGGAAAAATTTTCTTAATGCCAAAAATCAACACCATTATAACAATGAATAATAGATAAAAAATAATTGTGTCCCATTTTCAGACTTCTTTAAAGAGGTTTCATGAACTGTTTTGTTTTTTTCAATTATGTAACCTAAGTGTTTATGTATGGAATAGGGCTGAAACGATTAGTCGACATTATCGACAATAAAAAATTGTCGACAAATATTTTTGTTGTCGAGTAATCGTTTGATCTCACGTGACCTAATGCAAGAGCCTGCAATACTGCGGTTCGACCAGTAATGTAATTCATCCCTCCTGGATGCAATTCAAGAGAAGAAGACACACACGACCCTGAGCGGCGTTTGATAAATATGTAAATATATATTCTGTCATTAATTGCTCACCCCTACGTCATTCCAAACCCACAAGACCTTCGTTCATCTTCAGAACACAGATTAAGATATGTTTGATGAAATTTGAGAACTCTCAGACCCTCCAAGTCACCTTTATTTATATAGCGCTTTTACCAATACAGATTGTGTCAAAGCACTTAACAGTATCAAATTGGAGGACAGAGTGTCAGTAATATATAATAAGATTAAACATTCAATTTTCAGTCAAAGGCATTTCATTATTGAATTCAGAGATGTCATTGTCTAGTTCAGTTTAGTTTAAATAGTATATGAGCAATCAAATCGGCGATAATCGCTAGAAATTAAGTGTCCCCAACTGAGCAAGCCAGAGGCGACAGCGGCAAGGAACCAAAACTCCCTCTGAGACAGAATGGAGAAAAAAACCTTGGGAGAAACCAGGCTCAGTCGGGGGGCCAGTTCTCCTCTGACCAGATGACACCCACAGTTCAAAAGTTTCAGGTTCTAACGATAGTAGTATTATGTAGTTAGGTATTTTATTATATTTTTAGTTATATTTTTTAGTTTTAGTGTATTTTAATCGAGGTCTCTGGGGGTCATCTGGGTGTCCTGGTCTCCGCTGACGATCAGGGCTGCAGACATCATCTCTTGGTGCTGATCCACCATCTGATCATAGGAAAGAAACAGACAAATATTAGCGTAGATGCCATTCTACTTACGATGTAACGAGTACACCGTGTGTTGTGGGAAGTGTTCCCGGTTCCGGTTGATCTAATTAATGCAGCCTAACAATCCTTTAACGGATTTGAACAATAGAAGCGTATTAGTGTGTTATGTGTACGCCAGAGTAAAGAGATGGGTCTTTAATCTAGATTTAAACTGACAGAGTGTGTCTGCCTCCCGAACAGTGTTAGGTAGATTGTTCCAGAGTTTGGGTGCTAAATAGGAAAAGGATCTGCCGCCCGCAGTCGATTTTGATATTCTAGGTATTATCAGACGGCCAGAGTTTTGAGAACGCAGCGGACGTGGAGGACTATAATGCGATAAGAGCTCGCTCAAGTACTGAGGAGCTAAACCATTCAGGGCTTTATAAGTAATTAACAAGATTTTAAAATCTATCCGATGTTTGATAGGGAGCCAGTGCAGTGTTGACAGGACCGGGCTAATATGATCATATTTCCTGGTTCTAGTAAGGACTCTAGCTGCTGCATTTTGGACTAACTGTAGTTTGTTGATCAAGCGTGCAGAACAACCACCCAATAAAGCATTACAATAGTCTAGCCTTGAGGTCATAAACGCATGAACTAACATTTCTGCATTTGACGTTGAGAGCATAGGTCGTAATTTAGATATGTTTTTGAGATGAAAAAACGCAGTTTTACAGATGCTAGAAACATGGCTTTCAAATGAAAGATTGCTATCGAACAGCACACCTAGGTTCCTGACTGATGAAGAAGAATTTACAGAGCAGCCATCAAGTGTTAGATAATGTTCTAGGTTGTTACATGTGGGGTTTTTAGGTCCGATAACTAACACCTCTGTTTTTTCAGAATTTAGCAGTAAAAAATAACTCGTCATCCAGTTTTTTATATCGACTATGCATTCCGTTAGTTTCTCAATTTTGTATGTTTCACCGGGCCGCGAAGAAATATAGAGCTGAGTATCATCAGCATAACAGTGAAAGCTAACACCATGTCTCCTGATAATATCTCCCAAGGGTAACATGTAAAGCGTGAAAAGTAACGGCCCTAGTACTGAGCCTTGAGGTACTCCATACTGTACTTGTGATCGATATGATACCTCTTCATTCACTGCTACGAACTGATGGCGGTCAGATAAGTATGATTTGAACCATGCTAAGGCGCTTCCACTAATGCCAACAAAGTTTTGTAGTCTATTTAAAAGAATGTTGTGGTCGATAGTGTCGAACGCAGCGCTAAGATCCAGTAGAACTAATAAAGAGATACAACCACGATCAGATGATAGAAGCAGGTCATTTGTAACTCTAATGAGAGCAGTCTCAGTACTATGATACGATCTAAATCCTGACTGGAATTCCTCACAGATATCATTTTTCTCTAGGAAGGAATATAATTGTGAGGATACTACCTTTTCTAGTATCTTTGACAGAAAAGGGAGATTTGAGATCGGTCTATAATTAACTAGGTCTTTGGGGTCAAGTTGTGGTTTTTTAATGAGAGGCTTAATAACAGCCAATTTGAAGGTTTTGGGGACATATCCTAATGACAATGATGAATTAATAATAGCCAAAAGAGGATCTATGACTTCTGGAAGCAGCTCTTTTAGTAGTTTCGATGGAATCGGGTCTAACATACATGTTGTTGGTTTAGATGATTTAACAAGTTTATACAATTCTTCCTCTCCCACAGTAGAGAATGAACGGAATTGTTCCTCAGGGGATCTATAGTGTGCTATCTGATGCGATACTGTAGCTGACGGCTGCAAGGATACAATTTTATCTCTGATAGTATCGATCTTGGAAGTAAAATAGTTCATAAAGTCATTACTGCTATGCTCTTGGGAAATGCCAACACCTGTTGATGCTTTATTTTTCGTTAATTTAGTCACTGTATTGAATAAATACCGAGGGTTATGTTTGTTTACTTCTAGAAGAGACGAAAAGTAATCAGATCTAGCAGTTTTTAATGCTTTTCTGTAGGATAGGGTACTTTCCCGCCAAGCTAAACGAAATACCTCTAATTTAGTTTTCCTCCAGCTGCGCTCGATTTTCCGGGCTGCTCTCTTTAGGGCGCGAGTGTGCTCATTATACCACGGTGTTGGACTCTTATCCTTAATCTTCCTTAAGCGTAAAGGAGCAACCGCATCTAAAGTGCTAGAAAAGAGAGAGTCCATAGTTCCTGTTACATCATCAAGTTGTTGGATAAACTGAGGAACTGAGATAAGTCAGGAAGATTATTTATAAAGCAATCTTTTGTGGTGGAGGTAATGGTTCTACCATATTTGTAACAAGAAGTTGGCTTTATAGCTTTAGCTATATGGAATATACAGGAGACTAGATAATGATCTGAGATATCGTCGCTCTGCTGCAAAATTTCAACCCCACTAACATCAATTCCATGTGACAGTATTAAATCTAGAGTATGATTTCGACAATGAGTAGGTCCTGACACATGTTGTTTAACACCAATAGAGTTTAAAATGTCTATAAATGCTGATCCCAACGAATCTTTTTCATTATCAACATGTATATTAAAATCACCAACAATTAGGACTTTATCTGCAGTCAGCACTAACTCCGATAGAAAATCAGAAAATTCTTTAATAAAGTCTGTATGGTGCCCTGGTGGCCTGTATACAGTAGCCAGTACAAACATCACAGAGGATTTATCATTAACGCTTGTTTCTTTGAATAACGTTATATGGAGCACCATTACTTCAAACGAATTATACTTGAAGCCCGACCTTTGAGAGATACTGAAAATATTTCTATAAATTGTAGCAACACCTCCCCCTTTACCTTTTGGACGCGGTTCATGTTTGTAACAGTAATCTTGGGGTGTAGACTCGTTTAAAGTAATGTAATCATCTTGTTTTAGCCAGGTTTCTGTCAGACAAAGCACATCTAGTTTATGGTCAGTGAACATATCATTTACAAAAAGTGCTTTTGAAGAAAGGGATCTAATATTCAATAAGCCAAGCTTTATCAAGTCTTTATCTGTATTATATTGTTTTTTTATTTGTTGAACATCAATTAAATTGTTACTATTACATTGGTTTGGATGTTTTCTGTATTTTCTAGTTCGGGGAACAGACACAGTCTCTATAGAGTGATATCTAGGTGAAAAAGTTTCTATGTGCTGAGAGTTAACTGATTTCTGTGACGTAGACAGAAATGCAACTGAAATGTTCCCAGGTCCAGAAATGCAGTAAGGACATTGTTAAAACAGTCCATGTGACACCAGTAGTTCAACTGCAATTTTTATGAAGCTATGAGAATACGTTTTGTGCGCAAAGAAAACAAAAATAATGACTTTATTCAACAGTTCTTCTTCGCGTCACCATAGTGTGCCATTATAGGGAGTATCACAATGCATGCGTGTGTGTTTCTCTGCACGTAAACAAGCCTCAGCCCATGCATGTTCTACGTCAGCAACAGCACTCGCATGCGCTGATTACATGCAGAGGTACTCTTGAAAATGCTGCAAGGTGTGATTTGGAGAAGAAGAATTGTTGAATAAAGTCGTTATTTTTGTTTTCTTTGCGCACAAAAAGTATTCTCATAGCTTCGTAAAATTGATCTAATTAATCCAGTGATGGATTATTTTACAAATGTCCTTACTATGTTTCTGGGTCTGGGAACATTTCAGTTGTGTTGCTGTCTATGGAGGGTCAGAGAGCTCTCGGATTTCATCAAAAATTGTGTTTGAATTTGTGTTGAAGATGAACAAAGGTCTTACGGGTTTGGAACGACATGAGGCTGAGTAATTAATGACAGAATTCTAATTTTTGGGGGGAACTAACCCTTTAAAGGGACATGTTCACCTCAAAATGAAAATTACCACCATTTATCTACTATCATGTCATGCCAAACACATACGAATCTTGTTCATCTATGGAACAAAAATTAAGATATTTTTAAAACTCTCTCACCATTTTGTCAATCCATTGAAAGTCTAGGCAATCAATATTAAGCTTAAAGACAAGTTTATCCATATGCATAAAGTGGTTTCATTCAAGTCTTCTAAAGAAGACACAAACATTAACTGAAAAGCTTGAGCTAAGGGATTTTTATTACGAGTCAAAGCTAAAAACTTTTTGAAGCTTGAAAATAAAGACTGCCTAGACTTCCAATGGATAGACAAAAACGAAAGAATATCAAAAATATATACTTTTGTTTGAAGATGAATAAAATTCATTCAAAATTGGTTTGGAATAACATGAGGCAGGGCTTGACATTAAGCATTCTCATGTGGTTGTCCTCCGGACAAGTAAATTTGTCATTTACTTGTTCGAGTATAAATGTTACTTGCCCGGAGAGAAAAAATTAAGTTAAATTGAGTTATAAATATAATTATTTATTGTAGTTCTAGAAAACACATTTAGTTTATTTAGATTTTCCTTTTTAAATGAAATAATGAACAAAATAATAAAGTGTGATAATACTATTATATTTTAAAATAAAAAGTTAGAATTAAATACAAATACAATTATTTTATAGTAAACAAAAATAAAATGCTAATATTTATATTATATATATAATTTTCATTATTAATTAGTTAAATTTAATCAGTCAATTAGTATAATAAGACATTTGGGCTGTTACCAAACAAATGAAATCAGTTTCAAAAAAATTAATCTTTGCAATGCAGAGGAAACAGAAGCTGCATCTGAAGTGGAATAGATATATTTACACACTGTTTAATGCAGCTCTGAGGGACATGGAGCTGCATTAAACAGTTTAAAATGTTGCCAAGTAAATATAAAGTTGTCTTGTGTCCTACCTTGTGTGTCTTGAAAAAAAAAGAAGTCTTCTTTTCAGATAGTAGTAGATCTTCCAGGATCCTAGATTGAATGACTGATGTCATTATTGTTCCTGAAGACAAAACACAAAGTTACAGAAATTTAACTCACAATTAAGCAACATTTATGTACAGCTTATTTTTATGAATCATAATAAGACAACTTTCAACCACTACAAACTTAGCAATGGCAATTACCTGACATCTTTATGAAAAACCAAAGCAACTTTAGGATAAGTGCAAGTAGAAATATAAAAGATAATTTTTCCATTTATATTAGTGAAGTATATAATTATATAACTATAATCAGAACTTAAAAAGACTTCACTGGTATTCTGGAACCAACACAAAATGCAAAAAGACTTTGACAGAATGATCAACAAACTGAAATTTAAGATGTTATTCACTCTGCCAATGCAGTCTGAATCAAAATGGTGGCACACACTACATTACATCAAACATGACTGGTTTTTAGATGCCATAATGTCATTCTTGTGGGATGTTAGTTGAGGTTTGTGATTTTTCATCTGTGCTGTGTATTCATGATTTGATCAATGTTTAAGTTTAAATTTCAATCTAATATTCACAAAAAAGTATAGTTCGCTTCAGAGGACTTAACATTTGTGCTGCTGGTCATCATTACATCTGCATTAATAGCAATTCATCAAAAAATAAAAACTTATTTAAATACATCGTTTTTCACTGTTTATAACGTGACAAATTACATCTTGTACAACACTAAAGCCCATCAGTTTGTTTAATGTGAATTCTACTTACTTCATTTTAGGCTCATATTAGTTTTGCAGCCTTCCTGTTGCCAATGACATCACACCACCCCTCGCTGCCTTTGCTCTGAAAAGATTGATTTCAAAAGCACGACAAAAATTTGTTAGTATGAATTTTAAATAAGACCGTGAGGAGCAAATAACAGTGTAAAATGTTAACTAAAGTTAAAAAAAAAACAGCCATTATAAACGGTCCTCAGCTCCTTTGTTCACCGGGGCTTCGGCGGATTCAGTAAACTTGATCAGCATCACATGGATATTCTAGATGAAACTGACAAAGCGAATAATAAATAACGATTAACAAAACGTTTAAACAGGGAGTGTGTGTTTCCCTGGCTTCATATCTGTGGCGCGAGTGACGGTTAGAGATGATGAGGAAGAAGGTCTGTCCTCTCTCTAGTTTAAAAATATAATTTGCGGGTTTCTGTCCGGCAGTGAGAAACCACAAAAAAAAAAAAAAAAAAAAAAAAAAAAATCTCTCTTAATTTACCACCACTGACAAACTGTTGTGTATAACAGCATATTTAACACTTGCCGTTGATAACTTTGATGTAATGGCGCGTTAGCTCCTTGCTTCTTTGCTAGCTAGCATTACACGCATTATGATAACTGAGTTGGTTAACCTTAAGATAAAGTTGACAAAAACACAAAACGGTTCAAAAGTGCTTTAAACAGGAATAAAGAAGGTCGAATGCTTACCTGTTATTTTCCGTGACCGCGTCGCGAGCGTCCGTGCTGTGATCCCGTGATGAGTGAGCTGCAGCGGGGATGAGCGGACGTGACTGACGGAAAAATGCGCGCGGTTTTTGAAAAACACCCGGATAATATTTTGTCTCGAGTAAAATTAATTACTTTAAAAGGATTCATCTATGCTTAATATGAAATAATTTATGTATTTATTATATTATGGCTTAGTTATGAAAGGTATTATATATTTAGTTCAGTAGATATAAAGCATAATAACCTATAACCCTATCTTGTACAAACATGACTTCTCGAAAAACAATGCTAGATATAATGAATTAAGCTAATTTCTTTTAAATATTTTGTGGTCTGCCATTTAGATGTAATAATCATAGACTGTATGGTAGTAACAGATTAAAATAATTTATAGTAACTTATTTAGATTGAGTTCTGCTTAACCTAATTAGCTGTTGAGTTCACATCACAAATATATATTGAGTTGAATTAACTTTTTAAAAATGTTGAGTTAAATTAACTCATTTCATTTAGCGAATTTCACTGTTAGGTTTTACAGTGTGCAACTCTGTTCCAATAAAACTGTTGCTTGTGTAATGCAGATTTTTGTCTTCACTATTTTCTTTATTATATAGCTATACCATGCATATGCTATGGTTTATTTGGAAAGTATAAAATGTAACTATAGCCTATATATATATATATATATATGTGTATATGTATATGTATATATGTATGTGTGTGTGTGTGTAACTATATACACAGTGGGTACGGAAAGTATTCAGACCCCCTTAAATTTTTCCCTCTTTGTTATATTGCAGCCATTTGCTAAAATCATTTAAGTTCATTTTTTTTCCCTCATTAATGTACACACAGCACCCCATATTGACAGAAAAACACAGAATTGTTGACATTTTTACAGATTTATTAAAAAAGAAAAACTGAAATATCACATGGTCCTAAGTATTCAGACCCTTTGCTGTGACACTCATATATTTAACTCGGGTGCTGTCCATTTCTTCTGATCATCCTTGAGATGGTTCAACACCTTCATTTGAGTCCAGCTGTGTTTGATTATACTGATTGGACTTGATTAGGAAAGCCACACACCTGTCTATATAAGACCTTACAGCTCACAGTGCATGTCAGAGCAAATGAGAATCATGAGGTCAAAGGAACTGCCTGAAGAGCTCAGAGACAGAATTGTGGCCGGGCACAGATCTGGCCAAGGTTACAAAAACATTTCTGCTGCACTTAAGGTTCCTAAGAGCACAGTGGCCTCCATAATCCTTAAATGGAAGACATTTGGGGCGACCAGAACCCTTCCTAGAGCTGGCTGTCTGGCCAAACTGAGCTATTGGGGGAGAAGAGCCTTGGTGAGAGAGGTAAAGAAGAACCCAAAGATCACTGTGGCTGAGCTCCACAGATGCAGTCGGGAGATGGGAGAAAGTTGTAGAAAGTCAACCATCACTGCAGCCCTCCACCTGTCGGGGCTTTATGGCAGAGTGGCCCGACAGAAGCCTCTCCTCAGTGCAAGACACATGAAAGCCCGCATGGAGGACTCCAAGATGGTGAGAAATAAGATTCTCTGGTCTGATGAGACCAAGATAGAACTTTTTGGCCTTAATTCTAAGCGGTATGTGTGGAGAAAACCAGGCACTGCTCATCACCTGTCCAATACAGTCCCAACAGTGAAGCATGGTGGTGCAGCATCATGCTGTGGGGGTGTTTTTCAGCTGCAGGGACAGGACGACTGGTTGCAATCGAGTGAAAGATGAATGCGGCCAAGTACAGGGATATCCTGGACGAAAACCTTCTCCAGAGTGCTCAGGAGCTCAGACTGGGCCGAAGGTTTACCTTCCAACAAGACAATGACCCTAAGCACACAGCTAAAATAACGAAGGAGTGGCTAGTGCTTTTCCAGGTGTGAAAAACTTGTTGCATCTTTCCAAAAAGACTCATGGCTGTATCAGATCAAAAGGGTGCTTCTACTAAATACTGAGCAAAGGGTCTGAATACTTAGGACCATGTGATATTTCAGTTTTTCTTTTTTAATAAATCTGCAAAAAGGTCAATAATTCTGTGTTTTTCTGTAAATATGGGGTGCTGTGTGTACATTAATGAGGAAAAAAAATGAACTTCAATGATTTTAGCAAATGGCTGCAATATAACAAAGAGTGAAAAATTTAAGGGGGTCTGAATACTTTCCGTACCCACTGTGTATGTATATATATATATATATAGCACATGCATATATTACAGTATATTTAAGCATATAAAGAAACTATTACATGTAAAAATATAGTGCCTTTTTTGGTTTTGATTACAATATATATATTTTTATATGTATCAATATATATACATATATGGTCTATGCATATATTGCGATATATTGGAAAATATAAATATTAAATCCCATATATGAGAATATATTGCCTATGATATTTTCCAATATACTGCAATATATTTTTGTTTCATAAGGGGAGCATGTAATAATCAATTGCTTGGCATATGAAAGGGAAAGAATTCAATTGAAAAATAATTGAATTTCTGTTGGCATAGAATCTTTAACTTTGCAGAACATACTTAACAGTTCTTACATAGGAAATAAAGCTCTTATTTCCTTTTTGAAAGCAATAAACTTATATAAAAAAAAATATAGAAAGGTAGGATAGGGTTTATATATATATATAATATAATTATAATATATAATTTTTTTTTTTTTTTACTTCTGATATCAATGCCTCACACTCCATCCCAGTAGGTGGCGGAATATGCACCAAAGTTGGTTTGCCAACCGCCATTAAACGTCAAAGAAGAAGAAGAAGAAGAAGAAGAAGAGCTGATGGACAGGGCGGGAGCTCAGCGTATCTTATGGACTCAAAGTTTGGAGAAACAACTACATGGTAGTGTTTTCATAAATATCTATATTTTGAAACCGATGGTGATGTACCTGACACGGTTCCATTACCCTTTCTCCACAGCAGGCTATCTAACGATATATATATAGAGAGACTGATACACGCGGCGCCTCGCGCTCTCTCTCCTCTCCGACAGCATCCGCCTCCTCCGGAGTCTGATCGCAGGTATTCCGCACGATTTTAATCATCCCGCGCAAATGTGGCTAGCGCTTTATTGTAACATGAGCACACAGTCATGTAAAAGAAGAAAACTGGATTCGAGCTCTCAAATAGCCCTAACTTACCCTAACAGAACACATCGGCGAGAAATCGGGAATATGTCGCCGCGACGTCGGCCTCTGATCGCAAATGCTCTCCGGCAGATGTTTGTACGATGCAGCAGTAAACGGCTGCTCTGCGCGGTTCACCGGCGATTTGCTCATCGTTACGGAGCCCGCGGCTAGGGATGGGGAGTCGATTCCGAAAGAGTCGATTCCTCTGAACAGCTCTAGAGTCCGAGTCGACTCCGAAATCGCGGATGTCTTCACTGATTCTCACATCTCTATAGTGTCTGGCACTATATCAGTAAAGAGTGAACGAAATTAAGTGAGGATCGGTTTGTCCGTGAGCGGTGCAGAGGCAGCAGCACGGGCTCATTGTGCTTTCACAGAAGACGCGTTTAGTGCGCGATGATACGCGGCTGTTTAAACGGGCCGTGCACGCGTGCGTCGGATAGCTGGAGTTGTCACTTTTCGCCATACTTGTATCCTACGTGAAGTTACTTTAGAAATAAATAACAGTCAGTAAATTTAGTTTGTAATTTATACATGCTTCTGTGACAACTTTGTAGTTTAATCGATGTTATGTTTAATGCAATACAATTTGGTTTTCCATGGTTAACCTAGGCTATTTGTGTTCAGTCATTGACCTTAAGTCATTAAAAATCACATACTAATTAAGAATGAAAATAACAAGTTTCCATTTGTGTGCATTTACTCTTCTAAATGCTTGTTTTCTAAAAAACAAAACTAACACTAACTTTTCAAATCTTTTTGTATTCTATCTGTTTTCTTTTTATTTATTATACAATTAAACAAAAGAAAAAAAGGCCTCTACTAGCTTGCTCTATTTTTCTATTCTATCTGTTTTCTTTTTATTTATTATAAAAAAAAAAATGTGTACTGCATTAATCTAACTGAGACTTGTTACAGCACTTGCATCTTATTGCTCTTTTGTTGATTTTGATTGCTTCCATTGTCCTCATTTGTAAGTTCCTCTTGTCTGCTAAATGACTAAATGTAGCTTAAATGTATTTTTAATATTAATGCTATTTAAGACAATAGCGTCATGCCCTGACCATTATAATGTGACGAATTCATAGCTCATTTAAAGGTAATGTCACCACTAAATTAGAGTAATTTGGACAGTCGCGCTAAATGGAGTCGATGGAATTGACTCCTATGGTGGGAACTGAACACTATCCACTACCCCTATCTGTGGCTGCTGCCGCAGGTTTATAATAAAACAACACACACCACTCTCAATGACAGTTGCAAATTTATTAATATTGTCAATAAACATATTAAATATGCAAATACATTTACATTTGTGAGATGCTTTGATTAAAAGTGGATAATTCACAATTATTTGTAGTCTTGAAAATTAACCTTGATTTTACCATAGCATTTACAGTAAAACCATAGTAAAAACAAAATCAACCATAGTTTTACTACAGTAACCATGGTTTAACTATGACTGTTGCAGTAAAACCATAGTAACTACAACAATATTACTATAGTAGAATACGGCATCAAAACCATGGTTTGAACCAACAAAAAAACACATTACTACTATCATGCTTGCTACAGTTTTACCATGGTTAAATGTTGTATAAGTATACCTTTCACAATACTTATCATTTCAAAGTAGGTTTACAGAAAATGCATGTTTCAAATTTACAATTTAATCAGCCAGAGGTGACTGAGACTCACTGGGGAAGACCATCTTCTGGCAACAAAATAATGTCCATATGACAGTAGTTCATAAAACAAGTCATGTGTTCAGTGCTGTCAGCATCGAAGGCTATCTTCATGGCAAAAACTTAATTCAATAATAGAGTTACAATAATACAAGACTTACATAAAACACAAAATAAAAACCACGCAAACAATAATTAAGCAGTTAAAATGTTTTAAATTGCATGATAAAATATTTTCTGATAAAATCTTACTAAACAAGTCTCTAGTTTTGTGTTCAGTTAAACATTATCCTTCAACATTTTTAAAGGGTAAGTTAAACAATTTTCAATCCATTTTGTATTTTTACGATGTTGGTAACATATGTAAAAGAACAATGTTTATTCTTTCTCTGAGATACCGTTTATTTGTCAGCAGAACAGCATTTTTTAGTTTTGATGCTGCAAAAAGTGTTTGTGTCATTTTGTCAAACGTCATTTCATTTTGCATCATCCTGCGGAGTGCTGCTTACAAATAAAAGGGGACATATAGAGGTCACACTAGAGGTCTTCACGGAGGAATACGGGTTCGGGTCTATATTTTAAAGGAACACTCCACTTTTTTTGGAAATAGGCTCATTCTCCAACTCCCCCAGAGTTAATAAGTTGAGTTTTACCGTTTTTAAATCCATTCAGCCGATCTCCGGGTCTGGCGAGAGCACTTTTAGCATAGCTTAGCATAGATCATTGAATCTGATTAGACCAGTAGCATCGCGTTCAGAAATGACCAAAGAGTTTCGATATTTGTCCTATTTAAAACTTGACTCTTCTGTAGTTATATCGTGTACTAATACCGGCGGAAAATGAAAAGTTGCGATTTTCTAGGCCGATTTTGCTAGGAACTATACTCTCATTCCGGTGTAATAATCAAGGAACTTTGCTGCAGTACCATGGCCGCAGCAGGCGCAGTGATATTACGCAGCGCCTGAAAGTAGTCCCCAGCTATATTATAACTAGTTACCTAGAACCGTCCCTGCCTAGAATCTGTATATCTAACATCACAGACATTCAAAAAGACAAACTAAGAATTTGACCTCTCAACAGTTATTATAGTGTTAGGGGCGGGGCCATGCTCGGTGGCTCCATTGTGTCATCGAGCCACCGTTTTAGCCCCGCCCAATAAATCCTGAACACAGAATTGGTTAAAAATTGTTTAACGGTTTAACTCCACAATTCAGTACTACATAGTTCAGAGTCTTTGTAATGTGTTTCAGCAATACATTTCTAACATTTGTAATGTGTTTTGAAACAATTCTCAGAATTCTCTTACGACAAGCTCGTAATCATGACTTCATAAGTGGGAAATAGGACATTTCCGATAGCACGTGAAGGCAGCATAAGAGAGGCTCTTTCAGTCGACAAGAGAGAGGAACAGGATGGAAATTTATTGGCTGGAAGGATTGTATGCATCGCAGTCATATATAACAATATAAAAGCATTTACATAATATACTAACTAATACTACCACTAATAATATAATCTTATGATAACAGAATCTAAGTTTCTAGTTTAGGTCAAGTGTCACTTACGTTTTGATGTCAAGGCCTTATTAAAATTACTGAAATTAATACACGCGTACAGTGGGGGGAAAAAATTATTTGATCCCATGCTTATTTTCTACGTTTGTCCACTGACAAAGAAATGATCAGTCTATAAGTTTAATGGTAGGTTTATTTAAATGGTGAGAGACAGAATAACAACAAAAAAAATCCTGAAAAACGCATTTCAAAAAAGTTATAAATTGATTTGCATTTAGTACATAGTACTTGGTGGCAAAACCCTTGTTGGCAATCACAGAGGTCAGACGTTTCTTGTAGTTTACCACCAGGTTTGCACACATCTCAGGAGGGATTTTGTCCCACTCCTCTTTGCAGATCCTCTCCAAGTTATTAAGGTTTCAAGGCTGAAGTTTGGCAACTCGAACCTTCAGCTCCCTCCACAGATATTCTGTGGGATTAAGGTCTGGAGACTGGCTCGGCCACTACAGGACCTTAATGTGCTTCTTCTTGAGCCACTCCTTTGTTGCCTTGGCCATGTGTTTTGGGTCATTGTAATGCTGGAATACCCATCCACGACTCATTTTCAATGCCCTGGCTGGCTTCAATGCCCTGGTGGTACATGGCCCCGTCCATCGTCCCTTTGATGCGGTGCAGTTGTCCTGTCCCCTTAGCAGAAAAACATCCCCAAAGCATAATGTTTCCACCTCCATGTTTGACGGTGAGGATGGTGTTCTTGGGGTCATAGGCAGCATTCCTCCTCCAAACAAAGAGAGTTGAGTTGATGCCAAAGAGCTGGATTTTGGTCTCATCTGACCACAACACTTTCAAACAGTTCTCCTCTGAATCATTGGCAAACTTCAGACAGGCTGTACATGTGCTTTCTTGAGCAGGGGGGTCTTGCGGGCGCTGCAGGATTTCAGTCCTTAACGGCGTACTGTGTTACCAATTGTTTTCTTGGTGACTATTGTCCCAGCTGCCTTGAGATCTTTGACAAGATCCTCCCGTGTAGTTCTGGGCTGATTCCTCACTGTTCTC
The DNA here is from genome assembly GCA_029620275.1 of Acrossocheilus wenchowensis. NCBI lineage: Eukaryota > Metazoa > Chordata > Actinopteri > Cypriniformes > Cyprinidae > Acrossocheilus > Acrossocheilus wenchowensis. Next base: position 860,713 of record JAJUBA010000520.1, read on the forward strand.
ATGATCATTGAAACTCCACGAGGTGAGATCTTGCATGGACCCCCAAACCGAGGGAGATTGACAGTTATTTTGTGTTTCTTCCATTTGCGAATAATCGCACCAGCTGTTGCCACCTTCACACCAAGCTACTTGGCGATGGTCTTGTAGCCCATTCCAGCCTTGTGTAGGTCTACAATCTTGTCCCTGACATCCTTGGACAGCTCTTTGGTCTTGGCCATGGTGGAGAGTTTAGAATCTGATTGATTGATTTGCTTCTGTGGACAGTTGAATTTTATACAGGTAACAAACTGAGATTAGGAGCACTCCTAATTAGGAGATTAGGAGAGTGCTCCTAATCTCAGCTCCTTACCTGTATAAAAGACACCTGGGAGCCAGATATCTTGGTGATTTAATAGGGGGTTAAATACTTATTTGACTTATTAAAATGCAAATCATCAATTTATAGCAGTTTTGAAATGAATTTTTCTGGATTTTTTTGTTGTTATTCTGTCTCTCACTGTTAAACCTACCATTAAAATTATAGACTGATCATTTCTTTGTCAGTGGGCAAATGTACAAAATCAGCAGGGAATCAAATATTTATTTTCCCCCACTGTATAAAAACTATACTTTTATTTTTTAGAAAGTGACCAATAATCTGTGACCAATATTTTACAACCCAAATTCCGGAAATGTTGGGACTTGGGATGCCTGCTAAAGGTTTCAAAATAGTTGGGACGGGGGCATGTTTACCATGGTGTAACATCTCCTCTTCTTTTCGAAACCGTTTGAAGACGTCTGGTAGGCTTGGGCGGTATCCAAATTTTGATACCGTCAAACCTCCTCCCTATTTTACCTCGGTATACGGTATTACCGTGAATAATAAAAAAAATTATGACATAAGGCTCAGACAGTGTCACCTTAGGTTCGAGGTATTTCCATCTCTCGCGGTCACCTTTTTGTTGCACAATTTGCAAATTGCCTCGTCCGTATTTACCGCCTCTCCCTTCTCGTTCGGTCGAAACCCGAAATACTGCCAAACTGCAGAAGTTGTGTTCTTTTTCGAGACCCTGGGGCCGGTTGCACGAGCTGAATGTAAGTTACAACCTAGCCTAATTTTGACGTAAATGGGCACTAAGTTACAACTTACGCACTACTAAATATTTTTTTCGTTGCACCATTACACTTAGTTGAAGTGTAACTCTACGTACATATTTACGGACGCGTCTGGTCAGGAGTAACGGTTGGAATACAATAGCAGACTGAGTGAATTGCATCAATATGCTCTTCTTTTACCTGACAACCTCCAATCCTTTAGGCATATATGATGCTGCTGACATTTACACTCACGTACATATTAAGAGAGAGAACAATATGTGGCGTAAAAGTACTTTGTTTCTTTTTTAGCCCGTCTTCAACACCCCATCTACAGCGCGCCTCTGTGCACTTCGGTCCGTGTTTGCGCATGTCAGATGAAATAATAAATAAATGGCATTTCTTATGTTTCGTTTCTTCCAGCATTTATTGATCCTTATTTACTTCAATTACAGTTTCTGAATGTTATTTACATATAAAAATAGCTTGCATATAGACTAATGTTATTAATGTATCGTTTTTAATGGAAACTTGTTTTTACCATTAGTATACGTGAGGCGAAAGAAGTTAGAATGAAGGATTAATTAAAATCAATAACATTTAAACAAGTTCTGCTCGCGTATTTGAAGGTTTCTTTTGGATGATTTAGGGTAAACCTCATTTTATGCGACTACGCATTACTTTACGGAGAGCTTAACTACTAGCTACGTCCTGCTTAACGAACAGCTGGTGCAACCGAAGTAAGTACAAATTTAGTTACAAACTAGCAAGTAGTTACTAGCCTCTAGTGTGAATTTAACATTCTAATTTAAGTAAGAACTTACGAATGACTGGTGCAACCCTACCCTGGTCACTTGGTGCACGACTCGCCATCTTTCCCCGTCTCTCTCTTTTTCCTCCACGCTGTCACGTGATGACAACCAAGCATACGCATTTTTAGGCATTAAATAAATTATATTTAATATTTAATCCTCGTCTCCTATATAAGTGCATTGTTTTTTATGACGGTATAACGGTATTGAAACTGATACCGTTGTTATTTTTAGATCCCGCGGTATACCGTATTACCGCCCAAGCCTAACGTCTGGGCATCGAGGTTATGAGTCTCTGCAGTTTTGTTGGAATGTGGTCCCATTCTTGCCTGATATAGGTTTCCACCTGCTAAAGAGTTGGTGGTCGTCTTTGACGTATTTTTTGTTTAATGATGTGCCAAATGTTCTCCATAGGTGAAAGATCTGGACTGCAGGCAGGCCAATTCAGCACACGGAGTCTTCTGCTACGAAGCCATGCTGTTGTAAAAGCTGCAGTATGTGGTTTTGCATTGTCCTGCTGAAATACACAAGGCCATCCCTGAAATAGACATCATCTGGACGGGAGCATATGTTGCTCTAAAACTGTTATACCTTTCAGCATTCATAGTGCCCTCCAAAACATGCAAGCTGCCAATACCGTATGTACTTATGCACCCCCATACCATCAGAGATTCTGGCTTTTGAACTGAAGGCTGATAACAATCTGGAAGGTCTCCCTCCTCTTTAGCCCGGAGGACACAGCGTCCATGATTTCCAACAAGAATATCAAATTTGGACACGTCTGACCATAGAGCACTTTTCCACTTTGAAACAGTCCATTTTAAATGAGCCTTGGCCCACATGACACGGCGGCGCTTCAGGACCATGTTCACATGTGGCTTCCATTTTGCATGACAGAGCTTTAGTTGGCATCTGCAGATGGCAAGGCGGATTGTGTTTACCGACAGTGGTTTCTGGAAGTATTCCTTTGCCCATTTAGTAATTTCAATGACAGAATCATGCTGATGAGTGATGCAGTGTTGTCGGAGGACCCGAAGACCACGGGCATCCAACAAAGGTCTTCGGCCTTGTCCCTTACTCACAGAGATTTATCCAATTTCTCTGAATCTTTTGATGATGTCATGCAATGTAGATGATGAAATTTGCAAAGCCTTTGCAATTTGACGTTGAGGAACATTGCTTTAAAAGTGTTCCACAATCTTTTTACGCACACTTTCACAGATTGGAGAGCCTCTGCTCATCTTTACTTCTGAGAGACTCTGCCTCTCTGAGACATTACTCTTATAGCTAATCATGTTACAGACCTGATTTCAATTAACTTACAGTAATTAGTTGCTAGATGTTCTCCCAGCTGAATCTTTTCAAAATTTCTTGCTTTTTCAGCCCTTTGTTGCCCCCGTGCTAACTTTTTGAGACCTGTAACAGGTATCAAATTTGAAACGAGCTCATTTAGTGGATAAGTGTAAAATTTCTCAGTTTAAACATTTGTTCTATTGCGAATAAAATATTGGCTCATGTTATTTGAAAGTCTTTTAGTTTTCATTTTATTCAAATTTAAAAAAATGTCCCAACATTTCCAGAATTCGGGTTGTAATATAATGTTCTACATGAGATCACACAAGTTATATTTACAGTCATGTTTGGTATTTGAATTGTCTCTGTGCGTCTAGTACAATGGTTTCAATCTTAAAAGAAGTAAATGAAAAGGTTATACAGATCGTAAGAGTAGAGAGATTTTCTCACTGTAGAGGGTGTGTAATTTGCCAGTGGTTTTCATGTATAAATTACTTTTTGTCCGATCAATACGAATTCCAATTGTTAGTTCCTGTCTCCATTTTGGGGGATGTTGGTTTTGGGCTGAGTACTTAAGGAAATCTTGCAAGAAGATCAGGGCCTTCTGTAGCCAGAATGAGCCCGTGGAATGAAGTATGTTCACACACTTCATACTATGTATTTTTCTGAATTTCCAAAGTCAGGTATGCATCTTAAGGCCTCTGCACACTGAGTCTGAAATTTTAGTATGCGTTTTTTCATATTCATCATCCAAAAAATTCATCACGCACAGAAACCTTGCACACTGAGGCCGAAGCATATTAATTAATCCGTTGCAAAAAAATTTGCAAAACAGTACTAAATGGAGTCTTCAAGCAGTGAGGATGATTTTGTCATCCTCTCGCTTCTTAAAAAGAGAAAAAGAAAGGAAATACTGGGTCCATCCAATACTGAGATATAGAGAGGAAGGAGAGTTCCCCCTCCGTTTTAAGACAGAGCAGCGGGGTTATCACTGGCAATTTAGTTTATTTCAGGATGTCAGTGGCTCAGTTTGATGCTTTGCTAGCGATACTAGAGCCACGTATTAAAAAGATGACCAAAAATTTCTGTGAACTGAGTGTGCAAGGATCTTTACAGTGCTTTGTGCTGCGAGGCAAAGTGGATGAACTTGACAATCGCCATTCTGGATTTTTGCGTTTGCTCATACGGTGGCTCTGAATTGTCAAAACACCTCTCAAAATGCTTGATACAGATGCGAAAAATGCAGAAAACCGAACCTGATCCGAATTTTTTTAGGACTGATGAAAGTTTTGGAGGCAGCGCGTAAATGTGATTTCCACAACGTGAGGTCGTATTTTTTTTTTTTTTTTTTTTTTCAACGTTCAAAAACTCGGTGTGCAATGACCTTTACTCTTAGATTCATCTTTGAGAATTTGATGTCTTGTATTGATTTGATATCTTTGAATTGGCTATGCAACTGACATAATACATATTTTCCTGACTGATAATAAATTGTTACATTTGATTTTATTCTGATTTACTCTGTAATTATTGAGTCTAGTAGATTACGTTGTATCCTTGTTACCGCTCTTCCTGCGTCAGGTTGGTAACGGACTAAGATTCAGTTGAGATGGAGCAGAAGGCATACCAACTGTATCTTAATAGATCCGGCTAACACTTGGTATTAGTTCAAGTGAACTTAGATTGTAAGGGCTTATACGGGAATTTCCGTTTAGGTCAACTGGATGTTTATTGTTACTAAATGTACATGGGGAAACTATGGCATGACTATACCAAAGCTACTATCAGGGAAAGTAATGTTGGTCGGCTTATATTTATAGTAGTGGTCGTGACCTCTGACTAGATATAATGTTGCTTTATTCAAGTGTGTACAGATCTAAGGGGGCTAAACACAAGTATTTTTAGAATGAGCAAGCATAGGAGCGGCCGACTAAAGAATTAGTCAGTTACCCCTCTCTAATAACCAAGACTGACGAGAATGTGACGGTAAGATACGCCAACGGCCGAAGTGATATCTTTGAGCGACATGAGCACCCGAATGAACAAGTACAATAACATTAAAGAATAAAGAGAATAATCAGATGTCTAGATAAATTATCCTATGAATGATCAATAATAATTGGCATTCTAACCCAAATGCGAGGTCATTATAAAATTAGGGATGCAACAATACCATTTTTTCAGAACCATTTTTTGTGTTAAACACAATATACTAAATATAGACAACTTAATTTTAATGAAAAATAACAAATGAAAAAATATATTATCATAATCTATGACAAAAAATACTATTATAAACTAGGTTAGTGGATAATTCGGCAGCAAAAGATACTATAGTCTAGAAGAATCATGCGTGCTCAATTTTATAAAATCTAAACATTTAGTGAAACAACATTATTTAGTGGGGAACAAATAAAAGTTAAGTGTAGGAATAAATCTGGTAAAATGTTACACATTGCTCTTTGTATTGTAAAATACATTCATGAAAAACAAGTAAGCACATTTATATAAATATTTACTATAAATTAAAAGTAATTTAAATGTATCGCACTGTAATGAAGGCTGCAACATATGATAGATAGGACAGAACAAGAAAGGCTATTAATAATCTTTCATTGCATAAGTAATATAATAAGAAAAGCTGCAATACAGAGTGGCACAAAGCGCTTATGCGCATCCCTTGCGCAGAATGATGCACTTGAAGCAACACAGAGTCACAGTGCGCTGCATAGAAAAGTTCAAAGCACAAAGGAAAGAGATATTGGTGTGTAGTGTATTATATCTGTGCAATAGTTTGAGCCTTTTTTTTGAAGAGAGTTTCATCGTCTTGACTGTCGTAACCGAATGTAACACGCAGTTTGACGCTGAATGGAGGATGACAGACAGCCGCAGCGGAGAGAAGAGTCTACCTGAACTTGAATTTAACGCCTTAAATACTCATCTGTACCTCACATTAAACCATAGAACAGCTTCAGAACACTTGAAATATAATGCATGAAAACTTTATGGTGCTTTATAATGTTTTTGCTCCTTTCGTGGGGATTAAAGGGTTAGTTCACCCAAAAATGACAATTCTGTCATTTAATTACTCAACCTCATGTTGTTCCAAACCCGTGAGACCTCCAAATTACCCCCCAAAAAAACCCAAATTAAGAACAAAAATAACGACTTTATTCAACAGTTCGTCTCCTCCAGTTTTTCTAAAGAGTTGTGTCATTTTGTGTCCAAATGCAGAACTGGATATTTTTGAGGAGACTGAAGGGCACTGGCTCTAAAATGAGCCTCTATGAGGAGAGAGATGAGGAGGATATTCATTATCAGAACAAGAGAGCAGCATCTCCAGAGCCCAGCTGTGTGTCGATGAGGAGTGATCGATCAATGCCAGAACCTCCTGAATTCAGTGATGGATCGGTGACCTTTAACCCCAAGTGAGATGATAACCAGTGCTGGAGACAAAAAACAGGATTATACGAATCATAAACATCAGTGAGAAAGAGAAATAATGTGAATTACTGATGTGATTTTCTCATTATCACTAGAAGGAGGAAGAGAGCAGCATCTCCAGAGCCCAGCTGTGTATCGATGAGGAGTGATCGATCAATGCCAGAACCCCCTGTATTCAGTGATGGATCGGTGACCTTTAACCCCAGGTGAGATGATAACCAGTGCTGGAGACAAGAGACAGGATTATACGAATCATAAACATCAGTGAGAAAGAGAAATAATGTGAATTACTGATGTGATTTTCTCATTATCACTAGAAGGAGGAAGAGAGCAGCATCTCCAGAGCCCAGCTGTGTATCGATGAGGAGTGATCGATCAATGCCAGAACCCCCTGTATTCAGTGATGGATCGGTGACCTTTAACCCCAGGTGAGATGATAACCAGTGCTGGAGACAAGAGACAGGATTATACGAATCATAAACATCAGTGAGAAAGAGAAATAATGTGAATTACTGATGTGATTTTCTCATTATCACTAGAAGGAGGAAGAGAACAGCATCTCCAGAGACCAGCCGTTTCATATCATTTCAGTTTTATTATTCGTTAGGGAGAGATTGGAGATCAAGAGCTCTGTATGGGGAGGTGACAACAGAAGTTTGAGGAACTGGTTACACTTTATTTTAAAGGGCAACTATTATGCCCCTTTTTACAAGATGTAATATTGGTCTTGGGTGTCCCCCAGAATGTGTCTGTGTAGTTTCAGCTCAAAATACCCCACAGATCATTTACTATAACATGTATAAAATGTCATTTTTAGGGCCTGTCTAAAAAAGAGCTGTTTTGGGGTGTCACTTTAAAATTTAAGTCACTTTAAATCCAAATGAACGGCATATTCCTGCCCTGTCATCAGAATAGGGCATAGCCTTTACATCTCTGCTTTGCATACCTACATCAGTAAACAGTTACAAGTAACATGACTAAGAGCGAGAGAACCGGTGTTCAGCCGCACATATGGAAAGTCAAACAAAGCGAAAGTGGTATGAAACATGCATGCAAACATGCGTCACACGACTGACTCAACAGAGTTAATCTCATCAGCACAGCGCTGATGAGTTAAAATAGATTAATAACGTATGCACTCAAACAGTTAAAAAGTTAGCAAAGCACAATAACGACATGATATTCACAATGCAGTCTGGAGTGAAATGCCGATTTGCTCAAAAATGACAAAATAAACAGCATGACACTCTCTTTTTCTGGAGGTGAAGCTGGGTCACGAACAGTTGTTACCGATCCATCTTTCAGAAACAACTTTTTAGCAAAACCTGTCTTGATTTTTCCCGGTTTCAGAAAGCAACGAAATGATTAGTGCAAACAAACGCATTTAGGTAGATCGGGAGCGCATTCCCTTCAAAACAAAAGTAATCCACTGTGTCTACAGCGGCTCAGATGTTGGGAGTGTCGTAACGTGAGCCGTTAGGGGCCAAGGGAGGTGATGGGAAGACATAGGCGTAAACCAGGATAATGCAAAGGGTGGTACTTTTATTAGTACAAGCAGCCAGATTTGAGGGTGCTATTTACAAATAAGTGAGTACGATTAAAGAAAAAGAAACAATAAATGAGCAAAAAGGTTACAAAAAAAATTACTAACACTTACACAGCTTACACTCTATCTTAAATAGAACAAAGTAAATTTGCTTAAACAGCATAAACATAACCTTCAGTTTAACTCACTGACCCTTCTTTTTCTCCTCAAAAGGCGGAGAAGGTCTGGCTTAAATACGCTAAACTCCTGCCAGAATAGGAACTGGACTAAACCAATTCAGTAGCCAGATAGCAAACAAAACGAATAGCAAAAAAAAAACATTGATCACATGTTTAACGAAGAACAGGACATCTATTGATACAGAAAATAAATATATAGAAAATGCAATTAATAAGTATAACAGTTAGGAACGTTTTCTTATTCGGTACATTTATCAAAAGAAAACACCTGAAAAAACAAAAACAAAAAAAACAGTTGGTTCTTTCCAGCCCTTTAAATGTGTGACCTTGAAAGCGCCCACCCCCTTGGGAAACCCCGCTCCAACCAGGAAGTGAATGGCTGCGTCTAAACCATAACAGACGACAAAGGCAATCGTCTTTACTCATCAAACTTACAAATAAACAGTACAAGTGCTGGTCATATAATTAGAATATCATCAAAAAGTTGATTTATTTCACTAATTCCATTCAAAAAGTGAAACTTGTATATTATATTCATTCATTACACACAGACTGATATATTTCAAATGTTTATTTCTTTTAATTTTGATGATTAGAGCTTACAGCTCTTGAAAGTCAAAAATCAGTATCTCAAAATATTAGAATATGACTTAAGACCAATACAAAGAAAGGATTTTTAGAAATCTTGGCCAACTGAAAAGTATGAGCATGTACAGCACTCAATGCTTAGTTGGGGCTCCTTTTGCCTGAATTACTGCAGCAATGCGGCGTGGCATGGAGTCGATCAGTCTGTGGCACTGCTCAGGTGTTATGGAAGCCCAGGTTGCTCTGATAGTGGCCTTCAGCTCTTCTGCATTGTTGGGTCTGGTGTCTCTCATCTTCCTCTTGACAATACCCCATAGATTCTCGATGGGGTTCAGGTCAGGCGAGTTTGCTGGCCAATCAAGCACAGTAACACTATGGTCATTGAACCAGCTTTTGGTACCTTTGGCAGTGTGGGCAGGTGCCAAGTCCTGCTGGAAAATGAAATCAGCGTCTCCATAAAGCACTGGATGTATTTTTATCATTATAGGGGGGATGTGTACACACTCTGCCGACACACATTTATGTTCAAACACCATGTAAAAGTTAATTTTGCATAATAGGTGCTCTTAAGTTGTTTTTGTTACAGTGTAATTTATATCTTTAAGTACTGAGTAATATTATTTAACAGCATGTACTTACTATATGGTTAGGTTTAGGATTAGGGTTTGGTTTAGGGTTATTGTAATAATGCATAATTTTGTGCTAACGCTATAGTAAGTACATGTGACACGTTGTAACAAGGACACCTTAAAATAAAGTGTTACCGCGGATCCAAATGCAAGGCTTTATTGTAAAGCGTAGTCAAACAGGTGTGGTCAACAACAGCAAACAACTATGGCAGAGGCAAGGCAAAAGAGTAATCCAGATAAACAGGCAATGGTCAGGGCAGGCAGCAAACGATAAAAAAATTAGGAAACAATCCAGTGTCAAAAATACGAAGGTATGGAAACAGGAAAACACAGAAAGGCTATACATACGTATGTGCGGACGTACATGTGCGTGCAACATTTATAGTCCTCCTGATTGGAAACGGGAGGAGTCCGTAATGGGTTCTTAGGCAAGGGTTTCTGGGAAATGCAGTCCAATTGGAAACAGACTGAGTGGTGATGGAGCAACTCCGACTGAGTGAGTGGGAGTAACAACAGGGACCCAGATATATAACAGGCTCATTTGTGAAGCATCATTTATAAATGCAATGTTTGACAGTGTTTGAACATTAAAAATTCCAGCGGGTTAAATTTACCCATCCACATGGCTACTGCTTTGATATGACTTAACTTATTTTGTCACTGTATTATGCCACTGTCTTCACAAAGTAATGTCTGGAGTCATGAGATGATTACTTTAGTCATCTAAATTCTTGTCCTGTTGGTCCCTATACTAAAGTGTTATCAAGATAAACCATGTAATTACAAAAATACTATAAATAGACAATAGTGAGCGATAATAATTCTTTTTTTCTTTCTTTCCAGAAAACAGGCAGACTAGAATAAATAGCAACACCGTAGCGAACAATAAAATATTTTATGATTATCTCAGGTTTACTGGTGTTATTTTATTAAAATTATACATGATATCACTAAACAAATTTGATAAATAATTAGGTGAAACTGTGCGCTTGAATTTGTCATTGTATCATCCATCCTATGCAGTCTGGTGATTTTATTATTGCTCATTATTGAATATTGAACATAAGAAAACAAGACAAAAACAGTTGATGACTAAAATAATAATTTCATGACTCTAAACATTAGTTTGTGAAGACAGTTGCATAATGGAGTGACATGTTTTTAAATAACACCATTTTAGTAAAAGTCAATGACTGGGAGACTTGGGTATTTTGTTGAATTTTGTTAAGTACATTTTAAAAGTAGCCATGGGTAAATTTGATCCTGTGGCAGTTCTGGTGTTAATATTGTGGGTTTGTATTAAAGCTGTTTATTGTGTCTCAGCTGGTTCAGAGAATGACATGCGTGGATTTACTAGAATATCTTTCAGCTCAAAGTCATTCATTGATTCCGCTCTTGTTTCTGCTGTGTGAATAGAGATGATCAGACTGGAGACCTGCAGCAGGAATCCCATCAACCAGATGATCAACTACAGAGAGTCAAAGACCAGCACAAAACCAGCATGAAGAATAAGTATGAGAGATTATTTGAGGGAATCAATTTGCACGAGAATGAAATCCTCCTGAATAGTGTCTACACACAGCTCTACATCATAGAGGGAGAGAGCGAAGGAGTGAAGGAAGAACATGAAGTTTTACAGATGGAAAAAACAGCCAGAACACAACACTCACAAGACACTCCAGTCTACTGCAATGACATCTTTAAAGCCTCACCTGAACCAGGACGTGAGGAGAAAGACCATATCAAGACTGTTCTTACTAAAGGCATCGCTGGAATCGGAAAAACCGTCTCTGTGCAGAAGTTTATTCTGGACTGGGCCGAGGGAAAAGCTAATCAGGATGTAGATTTCATGTTTGTGCTTCCATTTCGAGAGCTGAACTTGATCCAAGATCATCAGTACAGTCTTCACAGACTTCTGCTGGACTTTCATCCTGAACTTCAAGATCTGGACTCAAAGATTTATGAGGAGTGTAAAGTTGTGTTCATCTTTGATGGTCTGGATGAAAGCAGAATCACACTGATGTTTTCAGACGATCAGAAGGTTTGTGATGTGACTGAGACTTCATCACTGGGTGTGTTGACGTCAAAGCTCATGAAAGGAGAGCTTCTTCCCTCTGCTCTCATCTGGATCACCTCCAGACCAGCAGCAGCCAATCAGATCCCCTCCAAATACATCAACCGTCTGACAGAAATTCAGGGATTCAATGAGCCTCAGAAAGAGGAATATTTCAGGAAGAGAATCAATGACCAGCATCAAGCCAGCAGAATCATCTCACACATCAGAAGAGCAAGAAGCCTCCACATCATGTGCCACATCCCCGTCTTCTGCTGGATCTCAGCCACTGTGCTTCAGAACCTCCTGAAACAAGATAGCAGTGCAGAAATCCCTCAAACTCTGACTGAAATGTACATCCACTTCCTGCTGATTCAGATCAACATGAGGAACCAGAAGTATGAAGAGAGAGATCCAGAGAAACTCCTGCAGTCCAACAGAGAAGTGATTGTGAAACTTGCTGAAGTGGCTTTCAAACAGCTGATGAAGGGCAATGTGATGTTCTATGAGGAGGACTTGATTGAAAGTGGCATAGACATCACTATCGCCTCAGTGTATTCTGGGATTTGCACTGAGATCTTTAAGGAAGAATCAGTGATTCATCAGAGGAAAGTCTACAGCTTCATTCATCTGAGCGTTCAGGAGTTTCTTTCTGCATTTCATACTTTTTACTTTTATCTAAGTACAACTATGGAGGGACTAAACAATTTAGTTTCAGTACAAAATTTGCATCAAGGAGCAATAGATAAAGCCCTTGAGAGTGAGAATGGACATCTGGATCTGTTCCTGCGATTTCTGCTGGGCATCTCACTGGAATCCAATCAGAGACTCTTACAGGATCTACTGTCACAGACAAAGAACAGCTCAGACAGCATGAGGAGAACCACACAGTACATTAAAGAGAAGATCAAAGATGGACATGGACTCTCCACTGAAAGATCAATCAATCTGTTCCTCTGTCTGCTGGAAGTGAAAGATCAGACTCTGTCCAGAGAGATTCAGGAGTTTGTGAAATCAGACAAACACTCAGAGGAAAAACTCTCTCCTGCTCACTGCTCAACAATTGCCTACATGCTTCAGATATCAGAGGAGCCGCTGGATGAGCTGAACTTCAAGAAATACAACACCTCAGATGAGGGGAGAAGAAGACTGATACCAGCTGTGATCAACTGCAGAAAAGCCCTGTGAGTATGTAGTAGGGATGCATTGATACCACTTTTTTCAGAACAAGTCCGAGACCGAAACTTTTAGCTGGCTTCGTTTAGCAAACAGTATTTCCTTCAGTTATTTTCACACTTAATTATAGCTGTTAAAATGTATTGCACAAACTTTTGTTACTTTCACTGTTCATTGCTCTATGGTATTTCATTTTTAATTTAATGGTGCATTAGAGCTGCTCGATTGCAGCGGCTCAGTATTGTAATCACAAGACGTTTTCCTAAAATAATGCAGGGAGCCACTCGTCATACATTATATGAGTGTATGCGTACTATTTTGGTGAAGAAATTTGTGTCATGCGCACAGTACGCAGATGCTCACATACGAGTAAAAACGGAAGTATACTTTGGCCTTTAAAGCAAGATAAACATGCACAGTGTGCACACATTGATGCAGAATGAGAGAGACGCGTATAGCCGAGAGCAGCGGTTCTTAATCCTGGTCACCGCGACCCCCGGCTCTGCATATTTTGTATGTTTCTCTTACCGCTTCAGGAGTTTGTTCCATTTTGACTGTAAATGCCCAGCGAAGTCAAGTCACCTTTATTTATATAGCGCTTTTAACTATACAGATTGTGTCAAAGCACTTAACAGTATCAAATTGGAGGACAGAGTGTCAGTAATATATAATGATAAGATTAAACACTCAATTTTCAGTCAAAGGCATTTCATTATTGAATTCAGAGATGTCATTGTCTAGCTCAGTTTAGTTTAAATAGGATCTGTGCAATCAAATCGACGATAATCGCTAGAAATTAAATGTCCCCAACTTGGCAAGGAACCAAAACTCCCTCTGTGACAGAATGGAGAAAAAAACCTTGGGAGAAACCAGGCTCAGTCGGGGGGCCAGTTCTCCTCTGACCAGACGAACCAGCAGTTCAAAAGTTTATATTTCTATTTTTTTATTTTGTTGCAATTTCTAATAATAATAGTATTATGTAGTTAGGTATTTTGTTATATTTTTTAGTTTTACTGTGTTTTAATCGAGGTCTTCACTGGGGATATGTCTCTGGGGGTCATCTGGGTGTCCTGGTCTCCGCTGACATCATCTCTTGGTGCTGATCCACCATCTGATCGGATACGGACTGAGAAACAGAATATGAAAGAAATGGACAAATATTAGCGTAGATGCCATTCTTCTTACGATGTAACGAGTACACCGTGTGTTGTGGGAAGTGTTCCCGGTTCCGGTTGATCTAATTAATGCAGCCTAACAATCCTTTAACGGATTTGAACAATAGAAGCGTATTAGTGTGTTATGTGTACGCCAGGCTAAAGAGATGGGTCTTTAATCTAGATTTAAACTGACAGAGTGTGTCTGCCTCCCGAACAGTGTTAGGTAGATTGTTCCAGAGTTTGGGTGCTAAATAGGAAAAGGATCTGCCGCCCGCAGTCGATTTTGATATTCTAGGTATTATCAAACGGCCAGAGTTTTGAGAACGCAGCGGACGTGGAGGACTATAATGCGATAAGAGCTCGCTCAAGTACTGAGGAGCTAAACCATTCAGGGCTTTATAAGTAATTAACAAGATTTTAAAATCTATCCGATGTTTGATAGGGAGCCAGTGCAGTGTTGACAGGACCGGGCTAATATGATCATATTTCCTGGTTCTAGTAAGGACTCTAGCTGCTGCATTTTGGACTAACTGTAGTTTGTTGATCAAGCGTGCAGAACAACCACCCAATAAAGCATTACAATAGTCTAGCCTTGAGGTCATAAACGCATGAACTAACATTTCTGCATTTGACGTTGAGAGCATAGGTCGTAATTTAGATATGTATTTGAGATGAAAAAACGCAGTTTTACAGATGCTAGAAACATGGCTTTCAAATGAAAGATTGCTATCGAACAGCACACCTAGGTTCCTCACTGATGAAGAAGAATTTACAGAGCAGCCATCAAGTGTTAGATAATGTTCTAGGTTGTTACATGTGGGGTTTTTAGGTCAAAATGTGCAGAGCGGGGGGGTCATGAGGACCAGGATTAAGAACTGCTGGTCCATTTCACACAGGCTGCTAGTTTCACTTTCAAATAGTGTATGTTTGATGGTTAAAATACATGTGGTTTAATGCCCCTATAAATTTTATTTGTTTTATGTGCAAATGGAGTGAACAGCAATCAAGATCTTGCAACAGGAGTACGTGCTCTGACTCTCTCTCCTTACCGACAAATAACTTTGGTAACTTGTGCATTGGTTTACTCACTTGCTTTTGACATATCTGACCGAACTACAAACTTTTCAGTGATGTCTGTCAAAAAGGGATATTCGCTTGACAAGCTCGCGCATCTGTGCCACCGCACACTCAATCCACTCTGCGTGCTCTGCTTATCAGTTCGCATACATCTGCTATACAGGCGTGTATATTGAATGTTTAACATTAGCTATATTAATTACATAGCCTACATGTACTTCATAGACATCCTTAATCGCTAATAAATCCATTCAACTACTCTCTCTCTCTCTTGTTCCGATATCAGTGATGCTTTATCTGGATACGGCACTGTTCACAGGCTGTGTGGTATCGGAGCATTTTTATGAATACGAGTACATGAGCGCACTATCGGGCCCAATACCAGTATCCTATAGATGCAGCGATTAACCGGTTTCATGATTAACTGCGGTTTAAAACGTCACGGTTAATTAATTGTAAAGGCTCTGCTACACTGAGTGTTTCTGTTGCACGGAACGAAACTATTATAAATTGCGCAAAATGAAACAAAGTTACACTAGCGGTGCACCAACTTAAAATGCCATTCTTATCAGAGACACAGAGGCTACTACACACACTAGAATTAACTATGACAGAGGAACCAAACAGCGAAGCTTTATTTCCACTAGGCCAGCGGTTCTTAATCCTGGTCCTTGCGACTCCCCGCTCTGCAAATTTTGCATGTCTCTCTTGTTTAACACACCTGATTTAGAAAACCAGCTTGTTAGAAGAGAGCTCCGTGAATGAATGAACCTCTTAAACTCTGCGGACCCAGATCCAAAACCACGTTAAAATTGTTTACGCTTCATTTTCAAAGCCTTCCTTATATGGTATTAGCCCATATATGGTATCATTTGAAAGCTTAGAGTCTCATCTTTACATAGAATACCATATTCTGGCTTTATGATTAATAAATCAGTGAAATTAAGCTTAGAAATGCATTCGTCCCTGACACGAATTTCACAAAACAATCAAGTCATACACATCACAGGAATTTGACTATGTAGGTTATCTCATTGTGATAATCACACATCGAATGATCTTCAATAGAATCGCAATGTGAAATTTGATACCTCTGAGGAAACATTCAGATGTCATATTCCTACTCGTACTACTGCTTCAGTCAGCCGCAAACAGCAACACACTCTATATTATCTTTTATATTAGGATCTCTTCTTTCAAACGAGACCATTTTCACGTTTCTGTGTGCTTGCATTGGTGAGAAATCTACTGTCTTGTCGCAGAAGCGCACAAGAAATAAAATACACTCTTTTGGCAAACACGCGCTCTACAAATCATAGCAGCTCCGGCCAGCTGCTCTTGTTTTTTACAACTCTGGGCTGCTCAGTGGGCTGCATTTGGTCAGATTACACACCGCTCAAGTGTGCCGGCCACTCAGAGCCGTGAAATTTGACATCTCTGGATGAACAGACAGGATAGTGAGAGAGAGGTTCCAAGTCCGCTAAAGCTGTGTTGTGCTCGGGATTTGTAGTTTTTTTTTGACTATTTTAAAGGCGATAATGGCACACTGAAAGGCTAACGCATAGGCGGCACAGATAAAAGCGTTCTTTGAATATAAAAATAAAAGCTAAAGATGATGAAGAACGTTAAGCAACGCCGTGGAGAGGATGGGCGTCTGGTGAGAGCATATGAGCGCTTTTTTCTTCATTTTTGATAGAATCTTAGAAATGTGAAAGCACAGCTAACAATCTGATAAACTGTTTATTGACAGAAAAGAACAGTACATGATGCATTTCAGTAAATATACATGGATTATTACAGTGCTGTGTGGATGAACAGTTATTTATTTGTTTCACGTTCTGAAGATCAGAGAACAGTCACAGACAGCTGTAGCAAAATGGCAGAGCTGTCATCTGATCTCCAGATTGTAATAGACCAGATAGATTTTATAACTTATATAGAGTCTTGTGACTCCTGAAAGAATAAAACTGATTGTATAAAACACAAAATGTGATATTTGGTCCAATTCGTTTATGCCATTTTGTATATTACTTCTTAGACAAACATAAAAATGAAACCTAATTCAATCAATAATCAAGAAAAGTGCTTAGGGCACATAGTATAATAGGACTCTGGGGGTAATGTGTTTTATGAAGCCTGTTTTTGCAAAGGAAACTCAAAATGACACTTGTAAATGCAAAATTTATTTTACTCGCTTCAGTTATAATGCAGTAACTCCTGTTTAGAAACTGTTATTTGAAAGATTCCTTTTTTTTCTGATACATTTTGGCATCTAGTGGCATCAAACAATATAAGTTGCAGAGAGCTGGAGCAAATAGAACCTGAACAAGACTTTAAAAAAAAAAATAAAAAATTTAAGATTATTATTATATATTTTTTTTTGTTTATTGTAATATTTTAAACGTATATAATGTTATTTATGAAGAATTACACTCATATTTTGTAGTTCACTCATGTTTTGTAGTACTGCTGTTGACTTTATTTTTCCATTTCCTACACTGTATGTGTGTAGGGTAAACATTTAGAATTTGAATATATCACATGTAGGCAAAAATATAAAAAAACGCCCCTGAGCTTAAGGTTTAAGCAGCACAACAGTTTCACTGTTGTAAAACAGCATATTAGATCAGCAACACTGATAATAAATCAGCATATCAGAATGATTTCTGAAGATCATGTGACACTGAAAATTGGAGTAATGATGTATAGGTATTAAAATAGGAAACCAATATTAGAAATTGCAATAATATTTCACAATATCACTGTTTTTTTTTTCTGCATTTTTGAAATAAATACAGCCTTGATGAGCAAGAAACTCATTAAACATTAAAAAACAAGGTAAATTATTCATTAGGTTTATAATATGTCACTCTGGACCACAAAACCAGTCTTAAATCGCTGGGGTATATTTGTAGCAGTGGGGATTTCTTTAAGACTGCAAGGGAAGCTCGGCTTCCCCTATAATGTCAGAAAATTAATGGTCAAATATGTACTATTGTGTTAACATTTTATTGACTTAAAATGCATTAGAACACGTTCATCTCGAAGTCGAGTTCGTTCAGAATCAGCTACATACAGCAGGTCGGCTGACTCGATTTCCTTCTCATACATTCCTGTAGCGTCAGTGTATTTCTCTGTTGCCTAGTGTCGACTGACTTCAATGGAGCTGCTTTGAACAGTTTTTTTTCAGTACCTCGAAACTAGACGGTCATTGGATAAATGCTGCGATTATGTCCCGCCCACGGACGCACAGCATCTCTGGGGGTGAATGGAGGAGTGGGCTGGCCTGGACGCCGGGCTTCTGTGTGATGATTGGAGGGTCTGTCGAAAGACTGCATCTCAGTTTGATTGACAGTGGTTTTGTACTATAAAAAGTCGCTAACGCTGAAGCTATTCGAGCTCAGTCACATCGCGGCTTTGCACTTGGTTCTTATCAATCATTATATATTTTTTTTATTCATTTATAATGTTATGTTTTAATATACATGCTGCTAACTCGGGAATTTGAAGATATGCGAGCAAAAAAATGCTCCTGACACTTACGACAATACGACACGTGCAAGAGTGCTGTTTTTGTTTTGTTTCTGTGTTCGAATCCAAATCCGCGTTGATTTGGGCAAATCACTGATTCACTGAGCCATTCATAAAAACAGTCATTTGATTCACTCCTGAAGGATTCAGCGGTTTTGAAAGAATCGTTTGAATGACTCAGTGATTCAATCACGAACTTCTGCCACCTGCTGGCCGTTTTTATGTTTCCCGTCTAAAAGTAGGCATATTACATTATTTTCCAACATATTTCTATATTTAGAATTTAAAACATTAATCTCATAACATTATTTATGCAATTATAAATGCAGTCTAAATGAATAAATGCCACATCTAAATGTCACTTCATGCAGCTTCTGTGCAGTGCTAAGATGAGTTTTGTTTAGATCATTTCATGGATAACAATAGCTAGTCATTCATTCACATTAATTACGTATTCAGAGAATAATATTGTCTGTTTTCACTTACATCTATTTATTTATTACCTTTTGATTAATTTTGTAGAATTGAATTATAAATTAAGCTGTATTGTAAGACATTTTATGGTATCGTGACAACCCTATTATACACCACATTCCTTGTTTCAGTTTAACCTAATTCCCACATTTCCTCCGAGTTTAATATCTTTTTTCTTAGATTGTTTGTTTGTTTGTTTGTTTGTTCGTTCATTCATTCATTCTAGGCTAGGCTAGGCTAGCGTCACTGGAAAAGACGCCTAGTTGGTACGACAGGGTCACAGATCATTTTCTTGAAAAGGAACGTAGGGCAGAATTTACGTATAAATAAATGGACAATTTTTATGATGTAGGCCGAAAATGAGCTTTCCCTCTTTGAAAGACCAGCAGCCGCCACTGATTTGTAGCAATAGCCAAAAATAGATTGTAGGGGTCAAAATTATACATTTTTCTTTTATGCCAGAAATCATTAGGATATTAAGTAAAGATCATGTTCCATGAAGATATTTTGTAAATTTCTTACCGTAAATATATCAAAACTTCATTTTTGATTAGTAATATGCATTGCTAAGAACTTCATTTGGACAAGTTTAAAGGCGATTTTTCTCAATATTTAGATTTTTTTGCTCCCTCAGATTCCAGATTTTCAAATACTTGAGTCTCAGCCAAATATTGTCTGACAAACCAAATATTGCCTAACAAACCATACATCAATGGAAAGCTTATTTATTCAGCTTTCAGATGATGTATAAATCTCAATTTTGTAAAATTGACACTTAAGACTTAAGGTTTTGTGGTCCAGGGTTATATATAGGCCTAATATAATATCAAAACAAAGTATTTAAACTGATAGAATAGAGAACAAACTGAAGCAAAACTTAAACTGAGTAAGTCTGATCTGTAAGTTAATTTTTTATTATTTTTTTTTTTTTAAATGTGAACGTGAATTCTTCTATAGCTGTCTAAACATCCCTATGAAGTAGTTTGCACAATACACCTGTGTGTAACTGTAAATATCTCTTAAGTTTCTGTTTCCAAGTTCTCTACCTCAGGTCAAAAAGAAATGTAAAGAGTGTACGAACTTAAAACACTAAATACTTTTGTGATCTATTCCATTTGTTATTTTCAAAAAGGAAATTCTGACATGGATGTTTACAGAGCAGAGGTCACCTTTTTTAATTCCAATGGAAGAGATGGACTTTTGTTTGTCTTTATTATTAGTATTTTGTGCTGTATTATTTGTTAGCCTACTGTTATTTCTGTTTCAAAAGGCAGCAATAAATAACACTTTAATATCTAAAGAGTGTTTACATGATTTTATAATAATAATAATTATCGGGGTAGTCGTGGCCTAATGGTTAGGGAGTCGGGCTTGTAACCTGAAGGTTGCTGGTTCGATTCTCGCGCCGGCAGGAATTGAAGGTGGGAATTGTGAATGAACAGCACTCTCTTTGATACCATGACTAAGGTGCCCTTGAGCAAGGCACCAAACCTAATTGCTCCCTGGGCACTGCTCTGTGTGTGTGTGCACTTGGATGGGTTAAATGCAGAGCACCATTTCGAGTATGGGTCACCATACTTGGCAATACGTCAAGACTTAACTTAAATCATAATCGTGAAACCGTGATTATTCCTCAGACAATAAATCATACCAACAAAATCTATAAATGTTGCATCCCTGCTTTATTCATGTCTCAGTCACTTTATTTGAATGTCTAAAAATATTATAATATGGAAATGTTTCATGTAATTTTAATGTTTTATTCTTTTTCAGACTTGCTGGCTGTAATCTCACTGCTCAACATTGTGAAACTCTGTCATTAGCTCTACAATTATCACAATCTGTCCTGAGAGAGCTCGACCTGAGTAACAATGACCTGCAGGATTCAGGAGTGAAGCTGCTCTCTGATGCACTGGAGAGTCCAAACTGTCACCTTGAGATACTGAGGTGTATAAGAACAAATAACGGATAATGTACAGTCAGTCATAATGTTGATGCGTGTTTGTAAATTATTTTGTTGTGTGTGTCTGTAGGTTGTCTGGCTGTATGGTGACAGAGGAAGGCTGTGGTTATGTGTCTTCAGCTCTGAGTTCAAACCCCTCACACCTGAGAGAGCTGGATCTGAGCTACAATAACCCAGGGCAATCAGGAGTCCAGCTGCTCAATGACAGACGGAGCGATCCAAACTACTCACTGCAGATACTTAAGTATGTGGGGCAGTTATGACTCATATGTCTGCTTGTATGTGATTGGGGTCAACTAAGAGGCTTCTTTTGTTGAGAAATTGGGGGTGACATTTATTTAACTGGTTTTATCTGAAGTAATACAGCAGAAGCCACAAATCACACTTAAAGGGATAATTCACCCAAAAATGATAAATCCGTCATTAATTACTCGCCCTCATGTCATTCCAAACCTGAAAGTCCTTTACTCATCTTCGGAATACAAATTAAGATATTTTTGATGAAATCCAAGAGCTTTCTGACCCTGTACAGACTGCAAAGCAACTGAAATGTTCCCAGGAACTTAGCAGCCGGTGCACTGATGTAAACCTGGATGCGCTGCACCTTGTTTACAAGCAGAGGAAGATGCACGCTGTATGCAATCTATTGAATTCTGTATTGATTGTGCTTTAGGTCCTGGTTTAGTCTATAAAATGGTGCTAAAGTGTGCATTTCTCCTGAGAAACCAGCAACAGTACATAAAAATGCATTACCAACATTGACAGATGAAAGGCTTACCTTTCACACTTTCCCAGTAAACGATTCAGAGTGACTGAAGCTATGGCTGCTGGCGATTCATTGGTATGTTGATTTACCACTTCCGAGTCATCAAGCAAATGAGGTTGTGCAGTGAACATTTTACACCAAATGACTTCAAACCAGGAAAGATACAACAGTTACTGAAATGAACAGCGGTGCCCAACCCGTTTTGCAGCGGAAGCAACTTGTGGCTGTTGTTGTTGCTGTGTTGGGGTGATTTCACAGTGACACGAGATTTCACGGACACTCGCGAGTACAAACGTGACTAGTGAAGAAAAACAAATGGAGAACAATCTATGTTGTCAGCTGGCTCTTCTGGCGCGTGTTCTGTTTCACAGTCAAAAACAAAGTATAGAAAAGAATATGGGTGGTGATCTCTGATTTCGTGGCATGTTTGTGGCTGCCAGGTTTCAGCTATAGAAGCAAGCAACATCCGGTAGGTGATGCTTGCTCGCTCTCATTGGCTATCGCGGGTATCACGTTGGAGGCAGCCAGATCAAGAGTCGTAAATATCAAACATGTTTGTGTAAAAAAATTATCTCTTCATTTAAGCTTTTATATTGAATTTTAACTTTAGGAAATCGAATCGTAGAGATTCGATATTGATCTGATTAATTGATATTAATTAAAACGTATAATTTATACTTTATTAACGACTCATCCAGCGAGCATTAAGCTAGTATTTCTTAGTAATTCTGTTTATTTCATGGCCACGATAATAATACAGAATTGGTTGGGTAAATTTTTTGCACAGGTAACACGATCTTTGGCAAATAGTTTCAAAACTTGTAAATCACAGCACCAGACCATTCTTTATAAATGAAACGAGAGTTTATGTGCTATTCTATTATACAATACTAACAAAACACACACACACACACACACACACACACGTTCTGGCAAGAGGTTTGCAATTTGAAGAAAGTTTAAGGTTCTAATGCTCTTTTCCAGGTGTCCTGTAAATTCGACCTCAGGAAGTCACAAATAGAGAACTGTGCTATCTTTACCTTTTAAAGATTAATTCAAATCAGCTCAGCAAGACATGGAGATTTTTGTTTACTTGCTTTAAGTTGAGTTGAAGGCTGGCTCATTCCCTGGATGGTTGCTTGAGGGAATCCCGAAGCTGTTGATTGGCTGCTGGTGCGGTCCTTGCATGAACCCCTTCGGTGGCTGGCTGTTTCTTTGTGACGTTGAAAGTGACGCGCTCACTAGAAGTTCTGCTCAGAGTTTGTTTGCGTAGCTTCAGGTTCTAACAGTTTCTTCAGTGTTTTAGTTCTTTTAGATGATCGGCTTGATGTTAAGTCTGCGAGTGCTTCGCAGTGCGATCAGTGGAAGCAAAGCCAAAGTTTTCAAGCAGCAAGCGAGGAAGCAAAGCTGGGGTCTGCTTTATCGGACTGATTTCAGTCCGTCCCATTCACTGTTTGATCCAATCACATTATCTCTGTAGGGTGAAGCCCCTCCCATACTGTTTCGTTTGGACACAAACTTAGTCTAATCTGTGATCTTCCATGTGGAGAAACACCTCTAGAAGTTTAAGAATTGACATATCAGTAAGCCCCGCCCCCCTTAGTTACTGTTGCTCCCTCGGACAAACAAACGGAGTTACTCACTGTCTTACAATGACAGCTACAGTGTGAAAACCTTGTCCCACAATGTTTTTGCACAAGTTTGGACACAGAAGGCCACCAAATGGCAATTAAATATTCCATGGAGGGATTTATAAAATATTTAAAAAGAAATACGGTGGGTAACTCGAAGCGAAGGTTTACAGATCACAATGCATGCGGGAGATGTCTCATATTACGGTCGGTCATCACGGTCGCGGATCAACACTGTTCATGTATCGCAGGGTACGATTAAATTAATGTACATTTAATCAGTTTAATATGGAGAGGCACTGAACTGTAGACCTTCGTTTATGTGTTTTTGACCTACACTGTACAAGACGCGAGAACAGTCCACTATTTATGTTTGTACATTAGCATGGACTCACTAAAGTTAACGTTAGCTAGTTTTAGCCAGAGATACCTTGCTAAAGCACAAGATAACATTAACGTTTTGCTTGAGCAGATGAAAATTGTAACTTAATGAGTGTATGACAACCAAAAAATGAATTTTTTTGTCGTTTTTCCATTTTTGAAGCATAAACCCCATAAAACCGAGGCGAGCTTCAGATCTTCCAATGTTTCTCTATGGCGCTGAAACCTAAAGATGTCCAAGTTCCGCTCCCCGTACAACTGATACTCGACTGCCATTGGCTAGTCTGCGTTTGAGGGGAGGGGCTTACCGATAGGTTAATTATGTAAAGTGTCATCACATGCTTACCTATTTATATCAAAAATCAGTTGCACCACTGATTTGTAATTATCATGACCATTCATATAAAACTAAACACTAGTGATCTGTTTACAGGGAAAAATTATACATCAAAGATTAAAAATACCATCGGTTCCAATAACACAACAAGCTTATAAATGACATAAAATACAACATTAATATATATTGTCTCTTGAGTATATTGCTTTAATAGCAGCAGTCATTACTGATTGTCCTTTTGGCAAAGTCCATAAGAGTTCAGGTGTTCTTTGCACAAGAAGAGAAAAAGACACGCGTTTCCTTTGGAATGCAGTAAAGAAAGGGGAGATGTCCGAGGGGGTCATTAGGAGTGTCATGTTGTGTAGCTCTGGTGATTTTCTTAGCTCAGACGGAGCTATAAGTCAATCGTTTGTGTTTATCCGATCGGTAGTTTATGCTTAAAAGGTTCAACACACGCATGCGTCATGGTACTCTTGTGAACGCGCAGCCCAGTTTGAGATGGAAGAGAAAAAATGGTTGAATAATGTGGTTATTTTTGTTTTCTTTGTGCACAAAAAGTACTCTTGTAGCTTCATAAAATTACGGTTGAAGCACTGATGTCACATGGACCATTTTTACGATGTCCTTACTATGCTCCTGGGAACATTTCTGTTGTGTTGCAGTCTATGGAGGGTCAGAAAGCTCTTGAATTTCATCAAAAATATCTTAATTTGTGTTCTGAAGATGAACGAAGGTCCTACGGGTTTGGAATGACATGAGGCGGAGTAATTAATGACAGAATGTTGATTTTTGGGTGAACTATCCCTTTTAAGAAAAAAACATTGACATGACAGTTCTCTTGAGGACAAAATTCAGACACTTTCAACATTTCTCACATTATCAGTTTACTTGCTATAGTTTTGAAAATGGTAATAAAATTCGACAAGAACTCAGTTAAACTGTGTCAGAACAAATTCATCTTGATAATCACAAATGAATTACAGTCAAACTAAAATTTATTCAAACACCTTCAAAATTTCTCACATTATCACAGTTTATTCATTGTAGTTTAGAAAATGCTAAAAAATATGAGAAGAACTCAAGAGTTAAACTGCGTCAGAACAAATTTATCTTGATTAATGTCAGGTCAAAGTGTCAAATAAAAATTTTTGTCCCAAATTTTTTCATCAATTTTACTGGTAGTTCACTGTATGAAGAATTTTTGGGTATAATATGCCACAGTTTATTTCGCTATCCTCACTTACATAAATGAACTACACCCCGTGCAGAATTATTAGGCAAGTTGATATTCTGGTCATTTTTTTTTTTACCAATTCACATTTTTACCAATTCCAAACCACATCAATCTTAATAACTACTATTGATTTTGTTTTTAATTATTTATAAGTGATATATAATTGTCTATGATGGCTGGAAGTGAAAAACTCCTTATATTCAGGTGTGTAGAATTATTAGGCAGGTTTTCTTTTACAGATAAAATGAGCCAAAAAAGAGATTGAACTCAGACTGAAAGTAAAAAATTATTAAATGCCCATGAGAAGGATGCAATACTAGAATTTGCAAAGTTAAGGCATGACCATTGGGCAGAAAGAAAACAGGTGGAGAAGAAAAGACACGTTAACTACAAGAGAATTAAGAATTAAGGTGAAGAATTAGGTGTAAACCCATCAGAAACCATAACCATTTAGTCTCCAGCTCCACCATTTTCCAGAACTGCAACCTACCTGGAGTCTCCAGAATTACAAGGTGTCAGGTTCAGAGACTTTGCTTGGGTAAAAAATCCTAAAAAATGACCCTCACTTAATAAGAATCACATGCTGAAGTGATGTGAAATTCATGAAGACTGATTTATTTATTTTTTTCATAGGCTTTATGGACAGATAAGTTGAGACTGACTCTTGAAGGACCAGCATCATATCCTATTGTACCACTGTTTGAATAATTTATCTTCCAGAATCTGAGTCTCCACACATGCAGAATGTTTCCATTTTTCATTTGTATTTTGGTGTGTTTAGTGATTCTGAATAGATCCTATAGTAGTCTATATGCAATTCTTTAGCACCTCCCTGTGGTCTTGTTTGGTATGGTAGGTTGACTTGTACTTATTTGTTAAATTTACTTTATAATTGAGCTTTAGGTACTTTTAATTTCTTTTAAGTTGTAAAGAATATCTGAACAGAATATCCGTCTAAATCTATCTTGAATTTGTTTTGTTTAAAAAGAATTAAATGGAATTGAAAAGTAATAACACGAGAATACAAAGGTTTGTGTGAATAGAAAAGGTTGGGGGGGGGGTGATGGGGGAGCTTGCAGTATTGATTCGGAGAAGAGGGGGGCCACGTAGTAAAAAAAAATTGAGAACCACTGAGCTAAACCATTTAGGGCTTTGTATACTTTACAGTATATTCGATATGGAGCTTAATTAGGTAGCCAGTGTAGAGATGATAGAATTGGGTTGATATGATCATACTTTCTTCACCTGGTAAGGATTCTAACATCCGCATTGTGGACTACCTGTAGCTTGTTTATTGAAGATGCCGGACAACCACCTAGCAGTGCATTACAATAGTCTAGTCTAGAGGTCATGCATGCATGAACTAGCTTTTCTGCATCGGAAACAGGTAATGCGTTTCTTAGCTTGGCAATATTTCTAAAGAGGAAGATGGCTGTTCTTGTAACAAGGCAGATGTGATTTTCAAAAGACAAATTGCTGTCTATTAAATCACCCAACGTTTTGACTGTAAAAGTAGTGGTAACAGTGCGTCCGTCAAAATGCCAGTTGAATTCCAAGAGCTTCTGAGTAAAGGGTACCCAATAAGTAGTATATCTGTCTTATAAGAATTGAATAAAAGAAAATAACATGTCATCCAATCTTTTATATCTTTAACACAACCAGTTAACTTGGATAATTTAGAAATTTCATATGGTCTTAAAGAAATGTATAGCTGGGTAGGCTATATCAAATGTGTTTGTCTTTGTGTCTCTATAGTTCGGACCATGGAGGACATTTCAGGATCACACCAGGACTGCAAAAATGTAATTCTTCTTATTCATACACACACACACACACACACACACACACACACACACTTGTGATTTGATTTGCGATTTAATTTTGTAAAGTCAAGTTTCGGCTCAATCTTCTCAGTAGTGTGCAGCACACACTGTAAATTAAAGGAGTACAACATGATTTTAACTGTAGACCTTCACTACCTTGTAGCAGATGCCGTTTGCCTTTCTATCCAATAGAACGGGTCAGAAACCTACAACACGCTTGCCAACAGTGAAATAGGGAAAATGCATACTGACGTACATTATGAGGTAATAACTTCTCATAGTCACACAGCCTGTTAGGAGCTATAAAAGTGTGAGAATTAACTTGCGCTAGTCTACGGATGCGTGCGCGACCGCTGCACATACTAGGCGCTTCAGATCAAATCTTCAGCGGTCTAACAGCGCTTGTCAATGTCAAAATGATTGAGATGGCCAATCAAATCAAAGTAGGCGGGGTTTACCATTCACAGATGCAGAGCGCGAAGCGTCAGGTAATGTTGAAAGAGAGCGAGGTAAGATGAAGCTGCAAATCATTTAATATTAGTCAACTGTTTTACAATAGAAATGTTAAATGACCGACAGTTATATCCAGTGATACAAACTACTCAAATCTTTTTTTCTCAAATTTGGCCATTTTGAGATAGAGATGTGTGAATTGTCTGCGTCTGTGTCTCTCTACAAACAATGAAGCTGAGATTAGTTACTTAAAAAAACAGCGATTTTACCCCCTTGTTGCTGAGAAATATAATGTAGCAATTCAGTATCGATTAATAAAAGTTGCGTGGCAGCGCTGACAAGAAGTTTATGAGCTTCTGAATGTTACTTTTTGCTCAGAGTGATCTCTGATCTCTGTGTGCGAGTGGTGTGTGTGTTTGTGTGTGTGGATCAATTAAAGCAGCGCATTAATATAGAACGGGGATTAAACTGAACGGTTTTAATCCATTGGCCTTGTCACACACACACAGTGGTGTTGAGTACAGTCACTGTATATCTGTTATTCAAGAAACTTTTGAAAAGTTTAAAAAACAATTTATGAAAAAATCTTAAACTATTTGCATAAATCAAATATTGTATAAATACAGAATGCATTAAAGGGGGGGGGGGTATTGGCACAGTGGTTAACCAGAAAAATTAAAAATGCCACGTCATGCCGAAAAAGTTCCCGACCCCTGCAATAGATGGTTAGCTTCTTGCTGCTGAAATGCAGTCAGTACTGCCTACAGAATGCATTCTAATTCAACATTCTATTATAAAAAGTAGCTTAACTATTTGGTTTCTATGGTATTTGCTATGAAAAACAGTAGTCTAAGGACATTTAGTATAAGTACAAAAGTACAACAACATATATGACTTAACAACTAAAATACAGCGCTTATCTTTTGATTTCGTTGACGTGGACTTAAATCAGAGATGGGCACAAATATGTCAAAATGTATTTAAAATACAAATACAAAATACTGTGTGGACAAATTTATTTAAATACAAATACAAAATACTGTGTGGGAAAATGACTGTCACGATTAAAGTGAAATAATAAAATAAACATTTCAAAGTCAAAATGCAGGGCGGGTGTTTATAATATTAATTTATCTCTGAAGTGAACCGACTGCCTTGGTATTTTAGTTTCATCTCATGGACGTACAGTATAATGTCTGAAAGTATCATTTATGGAGCACAGTAGTGCTTTGTGTTCAGCAATTACCGGGGAAACTGCTGTATCAATATACTTCCAAAAGCACCACCTAGTGGCCGACAGAACCTCATATTTTAACCTTTAAACAGTTTGTAAGAAATAAAGGAAAGGGATGAGTCAAAAGTGTAGAGAATTATTTTAATTTAAAGCACACAAGACATCTTACTGTTTAAATGTTTTAGATATGTTACCATAGACATTGCCCTTCCCCGCTCATATAGTATTTATTTGATTTGTGCAGGTCTTAAAACGCCCTACATTTTATTTTAAAAGTCCTGGTCGTATCCTGTAAAATATTTATTTCTTTTATTTTTTATTTTATAATTTACAAACTTTATGTCGGCTATTTATATTATGCAATGCTATATGCGATCCAGACCGGTGGTTTTTAATAGCACAATAACATCTGATTTAAAGTGAAAAACTCAAGTATGTGTGTAAACGTGTAATTTACCACAGTTTAAAGTGCTGGAAAATCTTGAAAATGCACCTTGAAAGTGCTTGAATTTGAATTTGGGAAAGGTGTAAGAATCCTGGCTTTAGTACAAGGCAACTGTGCCTAGTGTGTGTATGCCCTTAGAACAATTAAAAAAAAATTATTTCTTTATTATTAGTATTATAGTTATCTTTGTCTTGGGGTACACACACACACACACACACACACACACACACACACACACACATAAAGCTGCTTATTACTCATTTATCCATGTTTCTTTATCTCTCTGATGTGTCAATAGCTCCTGCCCACTAGAAGCTCCACAGATATATTTGTATACCACAACGATATATAAGCGATATAGAAAAAGTTCAATCGATTTATACTTTATATCATCATCATCGACATTTATATTGTCATATCACCATAGCAAGCAGTAATGATTAAAGTTTAATGAACACATTTGACTAGTTGATAAAACCAAAATCTGACCAGGTTTTTTTTTTTTTTTTTTTTTTTTTCACTTGCTGAGACATGTATGCTTCCCCCCCCCCACAAAAGCAAGATCACCTTGTTTTAATGTTAAAGTCATGCATATAGTAGTGCAATAACCATTTTGTATGGTTTATACACAGCAAAACAGCATGTATTTAACTGAAAATACAGAATCATCAATAAGCTAACTGTAAAGATAGCACTGTGAATAGTATTTTGTATTTCAAATACGTATTTTAAATGCATGTATTTGAAATACTGCCAATCCCTGACTTAAATATAGCGCGGCAATTGAAGATCGGATTTATGTCCGTTTTGCGTCGACACATTTATGTGGCCAAAATCAGATAGATATCCGATCAGCGAAAACGCATGAAATGATCGGGTGTAAACAGGGCCTATAGCTCTTGCGGTACTTTGAGGTCACACATCGATCGGTCTGATGGTGACAATCCACTTCAACACAACCCTAATGATTCAACGGACCATTCATAAAGAACCATTTCACTCCTGAATGAATCCACCATTTGAACGAATCAAATGAATGAATAAATGACCCGAAGACTTAATCATTAAGACATTTACCACCACCTACTGGCAGTTTTAGTTTCTTATTTAGAGTATTATTTCATTAAAGAAATAATTTCATATTTCCATAGTAATAATAATAATAAACATTATTAAAGGTATAGTTCACCTACCCAGAAATGAAAATTATGACATTTACTCCAAAAGAGTACAAGTATTCAATTTTGTTGAATCAAACAAAATATTTCTTGCTGAAGTTACTTTTTGTAATGTCTGTTTGATGCTTTACACAACAATGACTTTAAATTAAATGATCTTTTGGAAGTAATTTCTCAGCCAAATTTGATGTGCAATTAATTTGCGATTAATTCGATTAATTAATCGCCACATCATGTATTTAATTCGATTAAAAAATGAAATTGCTCACCACCCCTAATGATAATATAACAATTTAATATATCTTTTCTGCCACAATGCTATTTACTCTTCGTGTTACTGCGATAAAACCATGTTACATGTTGGTGATTTGTGGATTGAAATGCCTTCTAATTGGATCATTGTTGCACAGTGCCAGTGTAGTAAATGCTAGTTAGTGTGGTAAACGCATTTGCTTTAGCTCGCCTGTCTTTTGTTTTGAGCCGAGCAGATGAAAGGTCTGTGTGGCTTGTGCTATTCTGTTCCGCTTTTGGCAAGTTTGACGTTTAATATTTAATCAATCCCATATTACCGAAGTGCTGTTTTTCTTTGCTTAATGATCACTTTGACTCCGCAGACGTTTAGTGCTTTCGTGTTTGTTTTTTAATGGTAGGCGTTTACGCAGTTGGCTAAGCAGTGCTTATTGGGGGAACAGAGGTGTGCTCACTCAGTTGGTTAGAAAGACTGCCACACAAAGAAGGCAGTCATGCTGTTGCTGTGGGATAGACTCACTGCAATTGGCTAATCCCCAAAAGACTGCAATGAGGGTATGAAAAATATGCAGTGTTTCAAATCACAATTGCCTTTCGATTAATTGTTCATCCCTAATATTAAATATTTGACCCTCTAACTCTAGCACTCACTCTCTAAAAAACTAGTCCCTTTTTGACTTGCACTCTATTCATTTACTAACTGCTTGTTTTCTTAAAATAAAGAAAAAAACACTAACTTCCCTAATCTTTTTTCTTTATTCTATCTATATGTTTTCATTTTATTTATTATACCATTAACAAAAGCAAAAAAGACCTCTAACACTAGCTTGCTGTATTCTATATTCATTTCTGTCTGTTTTATTTTTATTTATTATATAATTTAAAAAAATAACTTGCTATGTGTACTGCGTTAAGATAACTGAGACTTGCATATCATTGCTCTTTTGTTGATTTTGATTGCTTCCATGGTCTTCATTTGTGAGTCGCTTTGGATAAAAGCGTCTGCTAAATGACTGAATGTAAATATCATAGATGTTCTGACCTCTCTTCTTGTGTTCAGATGCCTGTGATCTCACACTGGATCCAAACACAGCACACGCTCAAATCATCCTATCTGAAGGGAATAGGAAGGCAAAACATGTGGAAAAGAAGCAACCGTATCCAGATCATCCAGACAGATTTGAGCACTGTGAGCAGGTTCTGTGTCAAGACAGTCTGACTGGACGCTGTTACTGGGAGGTTAAATGGAGCGGCACAGGTCTTGTAGGGCTGACCTATAAAGGTATCAGCAGGAAAATTGGGGTTGACAGTTGGTTTGGACTCAATGAAAAGTCCTGGGGTATGTACTGTAGGGATGTAATTTACACTGTCTGGTACAATAATAAGAGCACTGATGTATCTGGCCCTTCATCTCGTACTAATAGAGTAGGAGTGTATGTGGACGTGTCGGCCGGCACTCTGTCCTTCTACAGTGTCTCTGACGCACACACACTCACACACATATACACATTCAACACCTCATTCACTGAACCCCTCTACGCTGCATTTGGGGTTTATCCTGAATCTTCAATGTCTCTGTGTTAAATTTAATTATTGAGCTAATGCCTTTTCA
The DNA here is from genome assembly GCA_029620275.1 of Acrossocheilus wenchowensis. Lineage (NCBI taxonomy): Eukaryota > Metazoa > Chordata > Actinopteri > Cypriniformes > Cyprinidae > Acrossocheilus > Acrossocheilus wenchowensis. The sequence goes on from JAJUBA010000520.1 coordinate 893,049, forward strand.
AGAGCTAAATACTGTGTTTCATTTCAATAATTTTTTGTTTTTATAACAATTAGTAGTTCAAGTTCTTTTTTAACTGTCTGACACTTAAGTAGTCAGACTCCCTAACATTTCCAAATGTATTTATTGTTGAGGTTGCCACAGATTTTGTCTGATATTCACAAAATTTGGTAGGGACATAGCCCTCAAACTTATTTCCTATTAACTTTTATTAGCTCTGACCAACAGGAAGTCAACCATTTTGAACAGCATTTGAAAAGTCACAGACCACTGTAAGAGGTGTCAAATCATGCGGATTATTGAGGAGAGGTGTACTATGACTTTTATAAGCTATCAGGCGTAACATCCCATAGACTTAACATTGCGGCCAAATTTGACGAGTTTTTCGAGAATTTCGTTCAAAATGTGGGTCACCATATTTGAAGAGGCTGGCAAGCTGTGCGAGAATATACCCTGCAGTGGGGTGTAAGTTGTACCCCAGGGGCCGGTTGCACCAGCTGGACGTACACCCGGTCGTAAGGCTAGGCTGGACGTAAAATGCGCTTTAAGTCATGCGTAGAATTTATACCCGTTGCACCATCTCGGCGTAGTGCTACGTCTGACACTAAATCTTACGCCTAGTCAGAGGTAGGTGTAAAGTGAAAACTCATGATTTGCTCGGACATTATTAGTTTTTAGGATTCATGTCTGTTAGTTAATTAATACTGCAGACGTGAACTGCAATGTTTATGGTCTTTTCAGGCAGGATAAGAGATATCAATCGGGGAGCTCTGTGTTGACTATAACACTCTGTCAACAGTAATTGAACTAATAAAAAAGTATTAATGTACATCTTGTAATTATACAGCAAAATATTACATATGATCTGGGATTATTAAAAGAAATGTAGCCTACCATTCCACATCTTGCTTGGAAGGACAGCTTGGAAATACTTCACGTCTTTAATTCCATTCATTATTTGTAGCGTGCCTGCCATTCAATAATCGCAGTAAGTTTTGTGCTTTGTTGTTTTTAATCAGAGATAAAAGTATCGGCTTTCAAACTCTGTCAGTTTTATCACAAAATACTAACTATAAATGTGGTTTTCCAGCCACAGAAAGACGTCACATAAAGTCACGTTTGGCTACCTCAGGAAAGACATTCATTGTACATATAACCTCGATTTTCAGCTAGAAATATTCATTATATTTTACTTAACCTGCCGCCTTAATTTTTAATGTTTATTTAAAGAAATCTGTCATGGAAACGTGCAGGGAGACTATATAAAAATGCGGACTTGTTAGAAAATGTTTACTCAATGAAATCATGGCGCGGTGGCTTCACTTGTTATGATGTCTTGAGCAATTCAGTTCTATATTAGTAGTTGTAGCCACTGCAGCGTGAACGTCGTCTCAGATTTATCTATAACTGCGGGAGAATGTGTCAGCGTGGACGCGCATCGTCTACGCCGGGCTTAGCTGCGCCTGATCGTAGTTTTGTTTGGTGCAACAGGTGTAAATATTTATTGTAAAGCTGGACGTTGCAAAGCCCAGCGTAGGGCTTACACCCAGCTTTTTTACGTCTAGCTGGTGCAACCGGCCCCTGGGGGGCAAGAGTGCCCCAAAGTTGCCCCATAGACACACTATGGTGAGGGACGGCCCATGAAACAGCATCTGAACACACATGCTTTTCCTACTATGGTAATTTACATTTTGCATTCAACATAACTCTGCATCACAATGTTGTAGAGACATGCGGGTGGGCTCATTTTACTCAGACAACCAATCAGACTCTCGGGATCATAATGAAGCTGTGAAGCCACGCCCTAGCAACCATTTAGAGCACCCTAGCAACTGATCCCATAGACTGCCACTACAAAAGGCCCAAATGAATAGCTTTGGATCACAGTGTCAGAGACATGGGGGTGGGCTCATTTGACTCGGGGCAGCAAACAGCCAATCATGAATCACCATAGACACTTCCTAGCCACGCTCTAGCAACCACTGTCAAGCACCCTAGCAACCCAAACCCAAACAGGCATATCTTCAAATCTGAATGTCTTAGAGACATGGGGTTTGGTTTATATCATTCATACTGACAAGCAGTCTTTAAATATCATCATTGGCAGCTGCCAAGCCACTCCCTAGCAACCAAAGAGAGTACCCTAGCAACCATTTAGCGAGTCTTATATCTTTGTATCAGAATATCGTAGAGACATGGGAGTTGGTTCTTTTGACTCATGCTAGCAAATAGGACTCCCAACATGCTACACATGCTAGCAGTGAATAGCTACATATGTTAATAGTGATTAGCTAAGTGTTATTTCAGGCTAAGAACTCTAAAACTCCATAGTAACAATCTGTGACAACTAGCAACTGCCTAGCTACACCCTAGTAACCACTCCAAGTACCCTAGCAACCGCATAGCAACACCCTAGCAACCACCCCAGGTACCCTAGCAACCATCATGAGTACGCTAGCAACCACATAGCAACGCCCTAGCCACGACCCCGGTACCTTAGCAACTGCATAGCAACACCCTAGCAACCACTCAGGGTATCCTAGCAACTGCATAGCAACACCTTAGCAACCACCCAGAACAGAACATATTTATTATTTTATTATTTATTAATTAATTAATATTTATTTTTTCTTTAGTTAGGTTTTTTTTTTCTCTTCTCAATTTCTTTTTCTTCTCTTTTTGACTATTGTTATGCTTGATACAAAAAGGAGAGCCTTGGCCACTCCCACTGATTAACCAGCTGTCTTTGATGATTGCTTACTGATTGTTATGAAGACTTGTTTGAACAAATGATGTGTATCCTGGAGAAGACTGTGTAGCTGAAATGCATAGATCTACACTTTTAACATTTTTAATGTTTTAGTAAATTAAATGTGCAGTGTGTAATATTTAGGAGGATCTATTGACATAAATGCAATATTATATATAAAACTATGTTTTCAGAGGAGTATAGAGACCTTACATAATGAACCGTTATGTTTTTATGTCCCCTTACATGGAAGTCGCCACCATGTTTCTACAGTAGCCCTTAAAGGACAAACAGAGCATGATTCGTCACTATGTTTCTGCGAATAAAACACTGACACAATCATGAACAAGTAATAAAAAATAGTATTTGCAATAACATATCAATTTATTGAATAATTAAGTAAATTATTACAATTCCGGCAGGAATTGTAGGTGGGGGGAGTGAATGTCCAGCGCTCTCTCCACCTCAATACCACGACTGAGGTGCCCTTGAGCAAGGCACCAAACCCCCAACTGCTCCCTGGGCACCACAGCATAAATGGCTGCCCACTGCTCCGGGTGTGTGTTCCCGGTCTGTGTACACTTTGGATGGGTTAATTGCAGAGCACAAATTCCGAGTATGGGTTACCATACTTGGCCGTATGTCACTTCACTTCACTTTTCTAAATTGCCAACAATGTCAACCGTGTTCATCCTTGTCAACTGTGTTACAGTGGATGGGTAACACAGTTTATATTTTGGCCATTTTGGGGCCTTGTGCAAACTGCTGACCTTGGACTAGTTAGTACATGACCTTGATTAACTTATGTTATATTTATAAATGTGTAGAGAAAGAATATAAAAACATATGACACAAGTTCACCAGAACATGTTGATAACACAGTTGACGGTCAATTAATCTACTCTACGTGCAGACAATAACAAGAGGAGAAGTTATGACTTTCCACACTGTCTTCAAATTTCCCTCCAAAAAAGGAAAATACATCAAGTGATGTTGGACATGTGACTTTGGAACAAACCATTGCTGATTTATAGGGGGTTTTATAATGAGTAACCCAGTTGAGACTGATTTCTCGGATGTACACAAAATGGATGATTTAATGTAGATGCATGAGCAAAATATTTTTTAAAACACCTTTCTCATAATTATTTGTCCAAAATAATCATTAAATTATAAGAAATACATACAGAAACATGTATTTTAGAGCTAATCTAAAGAGCAAAACCTCACATTTACCACATCAGACAGCACAAAAACAGCAACTTCCAGTATAGAATAAGCCATTTTTGCAAGATAAAAGATAGATATCTGTTGGATTTTTGTATTAAATTAATTGGAAATGTCCCCTGATATAAAAGTGATCATTGTTTGAAGTGAAAAGCTAATGAAAAATTAGTAAAATTGATAATAGTGTCCCTGGACATGACAGGTACCCTTAATTATAGAATGACTCATGGTTGGGGTATTCAAATGTGCATACAAATTTGGCTGTAGTTTTCATTAACCTGCAAGAATTGGCTAATGCAGGTCTGCACTGTCACACTTATTTCTGTGCTGTATTGACAGAATCTCAACTACCTGTAATTTAACTAACCTAGGCACATGTTTCCATCAATGTGACTGTTGGGAAAGGCCACGTGATACACTCTTCGAGCCACTGTGCTTCTCCATCTCCTTGCAGCAGCTGCTGGGTTGACACGAACCAACATCTTACGAACCTTACACCGTGAAACCCTCAATCCTTCTACTACCAGCAAGGCTCGCATCATCTAAAATGGGTGTATTGTATACCAAAAAACTATATTAATTACTTGATGAACTTTAAGAACAGACTTTAAAGTGAGACCAACAAGGCTCACCTCATTCCCAGAATTTGGATACTGGCACTGAAGTCGTCTTACTACATTTTCAAGTTCTTCATCATCCAGTCCTGCCATTCTGCTCCTGACTGACAAACCAAGCAACTAGGATCTCTTGTACAGGAATGAGGAGGAGCACCCCAAAATTCTTGCCATTTGCTTGACTGTGTGACCTTGTTTCATTAAAAATTCAATTTGATCACGTGTTATTTGAATGGCTGGTCTACCTCATGTACCTGCAATTGAAAATAACATTTATTTGTTGTGCTGACATTCAGCTCCTAATGGCAACCAACAATAACATAAGAGAAGTAATGACAACATTAGAGAACATAAGATACCAGAACTCATAACTGGATGGCTCTCGCCAGACCCGGAGATCGGCTGAATGGATTCAAAAACGGTAAAACTCAACTTATTAACTCTGGGGGAGTTGGAGAATGAGCCTATTTCCAAAAAAAGTGGAGTGTTCCTTTAAGATCAAACATTGCATTTGTTAACATTAGTTAAAGCACTGCAAATTAAAAAATAAACATTTGGTAACACTTTATTTTAAGGTGTCCATAATACAGAGTAATTACCTAATTAAGTACTTAGTAGTAGCCGTTGTACTTACATGAAACAAAATGTACTTCCCATGTAACTAAGTTATGGAACAGCCTGTAATTTTAATATTACTTATATTCAAATTTGAGAGAAACATATATTACATCTCTAACCTTCATTGGAATTGAATCAGGAGGAGCACGTTGCCTCTTCTATGCCCAGCCCTGCTCCTGTACCCAGCCCTGTTTCTGGACCTTCAATGGCTCCTGTGCCTGGCCCTGCTTCTGCGTCTGAGCCAGATCAATTTTGGCTGCCTGTGAAAATAAGGAAGACGATTTCCTCACAGGATCAGAACTGGATTTCTTCTGCGCTTTTTCATGCTGGCAGACTTCAGACAGACTTGAAGCTCTGGTATGAGCCACCAGTTCCTTCCCTCATCTACCACCAGGCTCCAATACCAGACCGCTTTTTTAATCATAGGCTTCTGGTATGGATGCCATACCACTTGTGGAAATTCAGACTGTCCTGTCCTACATGTGGGAAGCAGCTGACTGGCTATGGTATCCATAAGAGAGCACGAAAGGTTTTGGACATCAACAGGTTCTCTACCTTATGGTAACAGAGACTCTCAGGTGTACTGTTTGTTGCCTGAATTACCTGTCTACCAGTCAGACTGTGCTGGACCAGCTCGACGTGGCCCATAGAAGACTGTTCCGTCTGATCCTGACACAGAAGTTTGTAATAATGACATTAATATTTCATGTTTAATAATGTAATTTCAATAGTGTATGTGCAGAGTTGTGTAAGATAAAGTAAATGCATAGCAAAATGAAAGGTTTTTTTTTTAGCATGAACTAATAATTGAATCAAATCTTCTCTTTCACACAAAGGTATGCATGTGACATTTGTGTCATACGCATGCTTAGGGAGCGGACACTGGGCAATAGTCCCACCAGATTTATAAAACAGCTGAGGGAGAACCATGGTGAGGAGTGGCTTGACCGCTTGGCACACTATATGCAGGAGTGTGCTGGTTTTACCAACCGCACTAGCCTCGTATCTGTTGTGTGTCAGAAGCCTCCAGAGCCCCTGGATGTCCCTACTAGCAAGTGGCTGCTGTCTGTCTACGGGAGGGGCATTATCAGCCGCCTGGACCACATCAAGGCCAACATAACCTCCATGTTTGAGACCATTTTAAAAATGGACTCAACAAAACAGGTAATTGGTTGACATTACTTTGAACTTTGAAAATGATTCTGTTATACTTCAGTACTATTTTTAATTTTGTCGCCTATAGATCACAAAAAAGTTGGCAGGCACAGCCAGGGGAACAGCGCAGTGGGTGACCTCTATCACAAGCAGTTTGTTTTTTCAATTTCAAATTTCAATTGTTTTTACAGGGTTTTTTTTTTTTTTTAAAGAATGTTGGAGTCACTGTTTCTGATATTTTTAAATGTAAATCAAATATACTGGAGTGTGATACAAAATGTGGAATATAAACATGCAAATTAAGTTTTTATGGATTGATAAAATTGTGTATGGCATTTTTTCAGCAGTGTGTTCTCTGTTCAGATAAATAGTTTCACTCTTTATTCCATTCTAAATGTTAAAGCAATAGTTGACCCAAAATTCTGTCAACTCATTCACTTCATGAGTTTCTTTCTTCAGTTTCAGTCTTTCAAAGATATTTTGAAGAAGCTGGTAACTGGTAGCTGATAACTTCCACAGTATTTTTGTCCTACGATGGAAGTCAATGGCTACCAGTTACCATCATTCTTATGAATCACTTTTTTTATGTTCAACAGAAGAAAAAAACTCTTTGAAGGTGAGTAATTGGTCAGTAAGCTTTTATTTTATGTGAACTATCCCTTTAATAACATTATGAGACTTGTTGTACAGTCAATATTTGATCAATAGGTTTTAATTAGTCTTATAAATCTACCCACACTGCATTCATTTTCCATTTAGTTAGGCCAAGTGAATACACAGCGTGTACACCGGAGATATATTGTTGTAGGCCTAATGGTTACTTTTAATGCTTCAATCTGAGGAGCATATGTACATTTTTATGTCATTTTCCATTCAGGATCTATATCATTAATGGTGATCATAAAGCTAAAAATGAAGCATAATAACCAAAGAAGAATAAACAAATTAAAACGAAAACAGGAACTTTTGTAGATGCCTCGTGTATGAGGTTACTGCAAATAAACAAAGCTTTTTAAAAGCTTGAAACTCACCTGATCTACTTCGAGAAAGCTCCAGTTCCCTCACTCTGTAAATGTGATGACACCATGGTTCGAATATCATCGAGACTTGCGTTAAGTTGTTGAAATGTCTCAGGAGACAGGAAATGTGCAATTCTCTGTGCATTTCTGGAGCAATTGTCAATTGCACGAAGTTCTCTCTCACCTCAACTTCCCTGATGCCGAGCTCTTTCAATTTCTTGACACTTTCTTGCGATTTTGTTTGAGAACCGCAGCCGCCATGCTTTCCCAATCACAGAAAATAAATTGTATGTCGACGACCGCTCTCATGTGGGGGGAGGAGCTGAGTAAATTTATTCTCACGTCACACAACAGCAATTCGACTAGGAGCAATTGCAATTCAGATATCTTAAACTATAATTGTGACTAGTCGAAACTGAATTAGAGAGATCTCTAATTATATTTGCAGATGTGATGCGTCTATTGAAGATAGCTCTAATGTATTTACAGATATCTTAAATGGAGTCTTGACTACCCATAAAGTATTTAGGCTTGGTTTACACTGCAGGCTAAAGTGGCCCAAATCCGACTGTTTTGCCCAAATGTGACCCATATCTGATTTTCTTATGACAGTCTGAACAGCACAAATCTGATTTTTTCAAATCAGGCCCAGGCCACTTTCATATGTGGTCCTAAATCAGGATACATATCCGATGTTTTGCAATGCGTCTTCTGTCTGAACGGCCATGTCGCATTTCATGCGATTTTTACATCATTGAAATGCGACAGACGTCACAATTCTGCGCTGGAGGAAATCATGCGCTCCTTCTTCTTAATATTCTTCTTCTTATCACTTCGTTATTTAGGCTCCGGTTGCACATTAACTTAAAAATTGCTAAACGCGCGCTAACACGAGCAGCATCTATTTTTATTTCCTCAAACACAGTGCGCTGCGTCTGACGTCACATCTTCTTCTGCGCGTGCGGGTCACTTCAGGGCCGTATACGGTTCACACATGAGACTGATGTCGCATTTAAATGACAATGTGAACAACAGCGCAAAATCCGATCTGAGCATTAAGACCTGCAGTGTGTGAACTGAGTCATAGACATATCTCTAATCCCATTTCTTACTAGTGCAATTATAATTGCAGGTATCTCTAATTGTCATTGTGACTAGTCAAATTATAATTATGACTCTCCGAATTACAATTGTGACTATCAGAAAATATATTGGATAGTCAAAACTAAGTTTTAAATGTTAAAACGGCTTGCCGTATAGGCAAATCATATTTAAAGATATCTTGAATTGGAATTATGATGACTAGTCAAAACCCATTTAAAGATATCTGCAATTTAATTATGGATATCCCAATCAGATTTTTGACTAGGAAGAACTTTCTTTGGAGATTAGGAGAAATTGCAATGTAGATATCTGGAATTAACAATTTGACTAGTCAAAATTGCTTTATAGATATCTAAAATGTGCATGCAAATACACCTTTGTTGAGCCCCACCTTAAAAATGTTATTTAACCAATCGTAGCTTTGAAACTGTTGTCATCCACCATTTTGTGAGTTGTATAAAAAAGGTCCTGCGTCTTTGGGTGATTTTAAATGTTTTTTACAGAAGTAATTCAGAAGTATGGAAACAAAAATGTAGCTGGAGCATGTGTAAAAGTAGGCTATACAGAGAGGACTTAAATAGTCTTTTGTCCTGTTTTATATCGTTGAGACGTGTGTACTGTGGATTAAATTGTGTTAGCCTTTATTTACAAACAAACATATATATCAGCTGTTGCAACATTTGATATAATGTTAAAAGAATCGGAGTGTCTATTAACACTAAGTCTATTAACTCCGCCCACTAACGTGTGATTGGGACAGTCAACACTGAAAAACGACACTCAATCAGAAACGACTCAAGTTCAAATCCGCCAAACTTTTTTTTCACTCTTTTCAAATCTCATATCGTATCGGAAAGGCATTTCTTTTCAATAAAAATTAAGGAAATAATTAAAAAGTTGAAAATAAATATTGGGTAGGTGTAGGTGTAGTGTCCAAATAAGGTGGCATCCATTTAAAAATTTGAATTAAAACTATAATTTACACAATACATTATTATTGCATACTGTTTTATAATGTAGTACAATACTGAGGTGCAGATAATTACCACTA